>APFE031639400.1:346581-373233 GCA_000404065.3 Pinus taeda | reverse complement strand
ACAATTCTTGGATGATACAAATGACAATACCTCCTTTCTATATATAGGAGTCTAAGGGGTCATAACATAATCAGAGCCTACATAATAATAATAATGTAAGGGCACAATAATAACAGTAGTGGGCTTCTATGGGGCACAATAGTAACAATGGGCACAATAGGGGCACAACAATATTAATAAGGGGTACAACTACAATAGTAATGGGGTAATCACTATTATTATGGGGACCCAACACTCTACATATCTAAACAAGCTCACCACTTGTAGGGATGAGCTTGGAAGTGTAGGGATCACAATCGCTGATGACGACATGGTGAGTCTTGCACTCCTCAGTCTTCCTAAGAGCTGGCATAGCTACCAAGACTCAGTTAATGGAAGAGAAAAACTTCCATATTGTGAACGACTTTGGTCGGATCTAATGTAGGCAGAAATAAGAAGAATCACCAGAGATGGATCCTCATCGAAGTAAGATGATGAGGAAAATATAGCCTTAGCGAGTAAGGAAAGGAAAGGGAAAGGGAAGGCATCCCATCCCAAATATGATTCTTCCCATGGTGGGAAGAAGATTGACAAATCGAAAGTGTGATGCTTTCAATGCCATGAAGTGGGCCATTATGCTACGAATTGTCCACAGAAAAAATCCAAGAAGGGTTCCTCGAAGGGATCTGATGGTGAGGTACTAGCCTCATAGTTTGAGCTGGATTTCTCACTTATCACATGCATGGTTTCATCCATAGTGGGATGTGTATGGTCCCTGAACAGTGGAGGTTCATTCCACATGTTAGGTGACAAGAATATTTTAAGTACCTTGGAGGAGAAGGATCTCTAGATGCAGATCGAGATGGACAGTAATGGAAAGTACCATGTTTCAGGTGAACATACGGTTGTGTGAGGGAGCATGGAGCTCTCCTTACCTTGACTGATGTAAACTATGTACTAGGTTTGAAGAAGAATCTTGTGTCTGTCGCTATGCTAGAAGATAAAGAATATGATGTAGTATTTAGTAAAGGAAAAGTTTTCCTGAGGCATATCGGCACTGGACAGACAAAGAGAATCGGGATTCAAGTAGAGAATATCTACAAGTTGGAGGTAGACAACTGTGTTGATTTGAGTTCCAAAGATGAGATGGTGCAGAGCCAAGATATTGGCGAGTTATGGCATAGAAGACTGGGCCACTTGCACCATGGATCCCTGAAGATCATGCATCAAATTTCTACAAGATTACCCAAGGGAAAAATTGAGCAGACGATTACATGCAATGGTTGTACCTTGGGTAAGTATGAGAAATCTTCCTTTCTAGATTGAGACAGTAAAGCTGGAGCAATCGTGGAGCAAGTTCACTCAGATGTTTGTGGACGCTTCTCTACAGCCTCAACCGCTAAACAAAGCTACTATGTTATTTTTATTGATGATTTTTCTCGTTGATGCTGGATCCACTTTATGAAAAAGAAGGATTAGACCTTGAGGTTTTGTGAGTTTAAAGCCTTGGCAGAGAAAGAATTTAGAAAGAGAATAAAAGCATTTCGTGGCGACAATAGTGAGAGTATGTCTCCTAATAGTTTAAAGACTTCTACGCTGCATAAGGAATTAAATGGGAATTGATGGCACCCCATAACCCACAACAGAATGGGGTGGCCGAAAGGAAGAATAGATCAATTGTGGGAGTAGCTCTAGTGGTGTTGCATGAACAAAGGCTACCACTGCATTTGTAGGCTGAGGCATGCAATACAACAATATTCTTGCATAATAGAAGCCCGCACCATATACTGGGAATGAAGACACCTAAGGAGGCCTATTCTGGGAAGCGACTTGATATAAGTCACTTCTGAATCTTTGGATCATCAGTTTACTCTCATGTGACCAAAGATGCCAGGAAGAAGCTAGACCCAATAACTGAGTTGGGAATACTTGTGGGGTACATAGATACACCCCACAACTATCGGGTGTACCTGCCTTCCACTTAGAGGACTGTGGTATGCAAGGATCTGAAGTTCGACGAGCAAAATGCCATGCAAGTGTCACTTGAGAGGGTGATCAAGTTTCATGCAGAGGAGGAACTTTCAGTTACTAAGGAGGAGGAGCCTCGAATTGATGTGGAGCAGCCACATGCAGAGGATCTGGGAGTGGAGACATCCACTCATGCTGATACTTCCAGAGATGGGCGGAAACGCTCAAGGGAAGCTGATAGGTTGATGTTGAATGCTTAAGAGAATGTGGGACAACCATCTTCTCAGCACAGACAAAGGAGGTCCCACGAGTAGTAGACTGGGTACATGGCCCTGGTTAGGGAGTGTGTAGATACCAAACCTTCTTCATTCGAGGAGGCAGTGTAGCAACTAGTCTAGTTTGATGTAATGGTAGAGGAGTATGACTCTAGCATTCAGAATAGTGTGTCGGATGTTTTCCCAAGGCCTCAGAGCAAGTCAGTGGTGAGTTCCAGATGGCTTTACAAGGTAAAGCAAGAGGCTAATGGCAGTGTTAAGAAACATAAGGCAAGGCTTGTTGCCAGGGGTTTCTCACAGGTCGAGGGGATCGACTACGATGAGACTTTTGCTCCTGTAGCAAGGTACTCATCGATTAGATCAATGTTGGCACTATCAGCTTAGATGGGGTGGAAGATACACCAGATGGATGTGAAGACAACATTCCACAATGGGAAGATTGAGGAGGAGGTGTACATTGAGTAGCTAGAGGGTTTCAAGACCTTCTATCATGAGTCACATGTGTGCCGACTCAATAGGGCTTTGTATGGGTTGAAGCAGGCACCCTGTGCTTGGTACACTAGGAGTGACACCTATTTCACCGGTTTGGGCTTCACCAAGAGTGAAGCAGATGCGAACCTTTACCACATCATGGTAGAAGGTAAACCATTGATCATTGTTCTTTATGTCGATGATCTGATTTTGAAAAGCGATGATCAGTTGATACAACCTTGGAAGGAGGACCTTGCAAGAGAGTTCGAGATGAAGGACATGGGCCTTATGCACTACTTTCTAGGTGTAGAGGTGTGGTAGAAAGATGGCGAAGTATTTGTGTCTCTGTGCAAGTATGCCAATGAGATACTTAGGCGCTTTCACATGGAGAAGTGCAAGCCCATGTAGTCTCCTCTAGTTGGGAACTGGAGGAAGGAGTATGGTACTTCAGATGAGGTAGTAGTTGCTATTGTTTATTGGTAGTTGGTGGGCTCACTTATGTATTTGGTGAACACATGACCCGATTTATGCTTTGCGGTGAACGAGCTGATTCAAGCTATGGTTTAGCCTACCAAGCTGTTGTGGAAGGCAGCGAAGCATGTGCTAAGATACCTCAGAGGCACATCTCAATTCAGATTGTGGTATAGACGGATAGAGGGAGTGAAGCTTCAGGGCTTCACATATGCTGATTGGGCAGGGAGTCCATCAAGAACACTTCTAGAGGAATCTTTAACCTTGGTTCAGCTGCAGTTTCCTGGTACAATAGGAAATAGAGATCAGTTGCACTTGGCCTACCAGAGGTTGAATACATGGCTACTAGTCAGGTTGCATGTGAGGCCATTTGGATGTGGAAGATTCTAGTGGGATTGTTTGGTCAGGGGATGGATCCTACAGTGATCTACTGCAATAACCAGAGTTGTATCAAAATCTCTGAAGATCCAATTTTTCATGACAGATCCAAGCACATTGATATACGGTATCACCATCTTCGAGACTGTGTGGTCAAGAGGATCATGTTGTTGCTGTATGTTTCAACCGAGGAACAGGATGCAGATATTTTGATGAAGGCATTGTCAAAATGCAAGTTCGAGTTCCACAGAGACAAGATTAGGGTTACTAATAATCCCTTTCTTGTTGAGAGGGAGTGTTGAAAATAGCACCAAGAAATGCTAAAAATAGCACTGCTATAAATAGCAGTTCAACCAGTGTTGAACATAGCAACAAGGAATGAAAAATGGAAGTGCCAAAAATACCATTCTATAAATAGCATTTCGGGATACGTCCCTATTTTAGTTAGTCCCTAAACTAAAATAGTGAAGTAAAATTCGAATTTGATCTTAGCAACTGTTTGTAAAATAATTAATTAATTCATCTTGAGTTAATTAGTTAAGGAAATCAAACAGAATTATGTTGGGGACATGCAACAGTTTCTCCATAATTGGAATTATCGATCAGTTTAAAGAGATAAGGATGAGTTGTAATATTGAGTTGTAATTAGTTGGCTCAGTTAACTGAGTCAAGTCCAATTAGATTAATTCAAAGAGTTTGTTGAATTAATGTAAGTTTAGTTAGTTTCTGCATGCATGCAAGTAACTACTGCACTTCAGATAACTAAATATTCTCTCATAAATAACTCATGCATATCAGTTCAGATAGAGACCCAGTTGAGATCAGATGGAGGGGAAGTGTATTATCAGTTGGTAGAATATTCCATTGTGAATATTCCTTGCATGCAGAAGGAATTCTTTCCTTAAGGATTGCACAGTTACTTCTTCAGGTTTTGTGAGTGTGATGAGGCCAATTCACACATGTGGCTTCACTGGACCCCAAGAAAAACTGTGCAAGGAAATAGGAGGCTTGGAGGGCTTGAGGAGGACATATACTATGTCTATTTAGTCTGTGAGTGGTATTGTTTGATTGCAGAGAGAGCAAGATAGCTTGTGAGCTGATTCTTTTTGTAACTTGAACAAGATTTGCACTTGTATGATAATAAAGAGATTGGGGTTTTAAGTTGAGGCTTTCCCTAAGTTATTTCTTCTGTGTTATGTTTGATTGATTTCTCATTCTTAGTTATATGTGTTCTCTTGATCTTGCTTAATTCGATTAAGCTTCTGCAAAGTGTTGTAGAAGTAGATATTGTATTGTGTTTCTACACATATAGGAGTATATGTGATGGATCATGTTATCCTTGATCTGGGATCTGATGTTAATGTATTGACGTAGCAGACATGGGAACTAATGGGTAAAGCGAAGCGACAATGGTCACTTATTCAGTTAAGGATGAAAAATCAGCAAAATATCTTCCCCTTAGGAAGACTACCAGGTGTAACAGTGGACATTGAAGGAGTTCACACGTCTGCTGATTTGAGGTAATAGAGATTGTTGATGACAATAATCCCTATCCTGCATTTATTGGACGTGATTGAGAATTTGAAAATATGGCTATAATTAATCTGAAGAAGAGATAAATGATATTTTAAGGGAATAATATGAGAGTAATTGTTCCCTTAGATCTATCAGAAGGGGTAATATATATAGAACTGGTTAGAGAAGAATATTGTGCATCTGATATAGATAATATTTATAAAATGACAACAAAGGAACATGATTGGGTTAACCATACTACAAAAGGCAAGTTTACTTTGGAGCATGATAGTTCTTGTGCCTTAGAATTAGAAGAAGAGTTAGAAAACTGGCAGAATAGGTTGCATGAAGTATCCACAAGGTGTTCTGCAATAATTACCAAATCAATTCATTGTATGACATATAAGGTATGTAATATGCCTTCTTATGATGGCTTGGGTGATGTGAATACTTTTCTTAATGATTATGAAGAACATGTTCTAGAGAATCAAAGGTTGGTAGCTTTGGATATAGCCCTGAAAGCTACCACTACTAGATGGTGGAGTGCACACAAGAAAATATAGAATGCTGTTGGGAATGTCAAATATTGATGTGGATAAGGTTTGGATAGAAAGATACATAAATAAAGATAAAATATGATGGTGAAACTAATCCTAGGAATCATATCCACTAAGCACTACTACATGGAAGGAGATTTCACAACAAGAATGGGTACATGGATTCATTTATACATTAGAGACAATCCCTAAGAATTGGTAGTTAGAAATAGAGCTTCAACACGGTACAATATATTGGGCAGACATGGTTGATGGATTCATATTAAAATTCAACTTTGAGGATGATTTCCCATACATATATTTGGCCCTTTAGGAAGTAAAGAAGAAGATATTTGAGAATGCAACTGCAGTGACATGACAACAACCTAATTGGGTTGTGCAGATAGAAAATGCACTAGAATGCTATAACCTTACTGCAGAAGAAGAAGAAGATCCTCGACACATCGACATAGATGAATCAAAAGGATATCGCGAAGTAAATGGGCATGACTTAGAGATACTAGACATAATGAAGCCACTGAAGACCAAGAAAGTGAACACAGGATCAGAGAGGGAACCTAAGTTTTCAATAACAGGAGACTATTGGGATGAAGAGATAGTAAGTAAAGTTACAGAGTTAGTTCATGAATACCAAGAACTATTTCCCACCAAGTTTTTAGAGATGAAGTGTATAATAGGGGATCTAGGAGTCATGAAGATTCCCCTTAAGCCTGATGAATTAGGGGCATTTTAAGGTCTAAAATGGGCCTAGTAAGAAAAATGTACAACCAAAATAAACTTTATAAGAACCAATAGGGTTCAAGATGATGATGTCAACCATAGGGGATGATTCACCATTTTTGGAGTAAAAAAAGCACAAAGATTAAAAAATAATAAAATAATAAAACTACTTTTTCAACTCGTATTTTCAACTTATCTCCCTATGTTCTTACTCACATTTCGAGCGGGAGTACTTGTTGGATGCAAAATTTAATTCCTTATCCAAGGAGTACCCATATTTCATATTTTCGATGGACCCCACTACATGAAAAAGGAGAAATACGATCGAAAATGTGATTATAATCACGTTTTTCATGTATTTCTCATTTTTTGTGTAGCAAGGTCCATCGAAAGTATGCAACATGGGTATGCCCTGAATGAGTAATCAAGTTCTGCATCCAATGAGTGTTTCGATCAAAATTTGAGTAAACCCATATGGAGATAAGTTGAAAATATGATTTGAAAAAATAGTTTTGTCCTTTTTCCCTATAAAATTTGATGATGTAATCTAATATTATTTTATTATTTACACTATTATTTTATAATTTCCTTAGGAGACCCATTTTAGACCTCAAAAATCCCCTAATGGCGAAGCCAGTCAAGCAAAGACCCTACAAGTTGAACCCAAAGTATAAGGAGAAAGTGGAGGTAGAGCTTGACATGATGATAACAACAGGAATTATTGAACCAATAGAAGACTCAGAATGGGTGAGTCCTATGGTGGTGCAAGAAAAGTAGACTCAAGGAGAGATTAGGATCTATGTGTATATGAGAAAGTTAAATGACGCATGTTTACATGATCCTTTCCCTACCCCTTTCACAGATGAAGTGCTAGAAAATGTAGGAGGTCAAGAATCTTACTCATTTACTGATGGATTTTTAGGGTATCATTAGATTAGGATTATAACTTTTATAGATATGGAAGACCCTGATATAATGGAGGAAATAATGTCACAATTGATTGCTTTGGAAGAAGACAAATTTATGTTAGGATTCCATTAGCAGGTACAAAAAGAAAGAGAAAATACTTGGCATGACAGACATATTAAGAAGAAAAAGTTCCAGGTACGAGACCTTGTTCTCCTCTATGATAGTAAGTTTATGAAATTTCCAAGAAAATTCAAGATTCATTGGTTGGGCCCCTACATTATTAATCATATTATTGATGGAGGTGCAGTTCAATTAACGAAGTTAAATGGAACCAAGTTGAATTTGTATAGGGACAACCTTGTCCCTTCAGCCTTGCTCTAATGAAGAAAGGATAAAATTCTTAGTGCCACATGTAGTTGAAAGTGGGCATTGGACTATAAACTATGCTGCGGAGAGCTTTGACTTAGAGAGTTACTTCGCTATAGTCTGAATTATGTCGAAGTACATAGGAGTTGCGACGTAAGATGATCTATTCACTACACTATGGGATGCATCAAAGTTTGTCGAAAAAACAAAAATATGACCGTTAAAAGGGAAAGGTAACATTAAAACACACATAAAGTTGCATTTATGAAGAGAGATTGACAAGATCTAAGGATATATATGCAATTAATGAACACAACCTAAACACAATTTGGATAAAATCTAATCTAATGATGGGGTTGGATATTCAAAATTGTTATAAAAGGGAGCGCCCCACCCAGATTTAGAACTTTTCTAAATTGAGAGTTCGAGTGTTGATAGTGAGAAGAAGTTGCAGAAATTCTCACTGTTGTATGTCATCTGAGCATTCTTGGGGAGAAATTGTTCGTAATTTTTGTGAGAAGGGCTTATATGGAATGATGGAAGCTGGTGTGCCCACAACAACATTAACCGCATCATCATCATTATAGAAACATTGGATATCTCCATGGAAGAAACCAACCAAGGAAGAGAGAAAAAAGAAGAAACAAGATAAGAAACATGTTAAACCACAACAACAAGATGAGCAAGTTAGAGATAGTGAGAAAGAAGTGAAGCACACAGAGTTGATGGAAACAGATGGCGCAACATGTCCATCACCTCTACTGCCATACATTCCATTGAGAAAACCAAATGAAAAACCAATGAAAGACTCAAAGAATGTGAATTTTGGAACCTTCACACCCCTATTGCCAGAGGAAGTACCATTTACTAGGGAATTACTTGGGAAAATACCGCAACTAAAGTTCATAGAATACAACTTCAATAACAAGAATAAATACCCATAGTTCCCACCAGACCAATATCTGAAACAAATAAACTACCAAGAGATCAGAGTGATGAGGTTAGAACCACAACAATGGTTAAATGGATTGGCATAGTCAAGATTGATGAACATGCTGAATGTGTCTCACTTCGGCAGATGTCCAGGAAGCATGGCCTGTGTGCAACATTTTCTCATGCTGGTGCATGATGGATGCTTATGGATGAGAAATAAGATCCCTATAGATCCAATGTTGTTGTGGAGAATCACTAGACTTCCATATTAAGGGTGGAACCTCGCATAAGAATTCGTTGGAAAAAATCAGGACCACGCCATAGCTGAGAGCATGAATAAGAAGTACGATCTGACAAAAGGAGAGAGGGAGATATGAAATAAACTCAATGAGTGACCAGGCAGTTCACTTCGCAACACACATATTGGCTGGGAAGATCATGAGAAAGTGTTGGGCTAATGAAGTCCCTGCAATGATGGTTTCATTAGCTGTGCATTGTGCCAATGGATTTCAGTACAACTAGGTTGAATACCTTTGCAAAGAATTTTTGGATGATTTCCACGAGGTCAAGGAAAGAGGTACAACATTTTATTATGCATGGTTAATTTTTATTATAACAATGCTGGCATTGAGAAAACTAAAGGATTCGCGGTTTCCTCTGGTAGCTTCAGATGTTTGTGAAGTTGTGCGGTATGCCTCGCTATGGTATACCACTCAACTGTCGCGAGCTATCGAGACAAGGATGCTTCCCGTGTTATACCATAGGGATTTTCATATGACAATAAACCAACACCCTTTCCTGTCACCAAGTGTATAAGAGCAGTATAATGTTGTTTGATACAGGTAAATGTTGGTGGCCACTCTCCTATCCCACTTGGATGCCCAAAACCGTCTCTTTTAGATTTTCAGTTTCCTTAATTGTAGCACAATTTACTATTTTTGGCATTTTTGTCAGGTCTAGAACTTCCGAAGCCGTTTTGAGGCCCTAAACGAAGTTTTTTGGGAAAATTGGGACTAATATGGGTTATTGATTGATGGTGGTCGCTCAAAATTTGTAGTCCTCATATAGATATTTCTAACGAGGTATTGTGTGCATCAAACAAATATCGTATGCCAAAGTTACAACCTCAGGAAGTTGATGTACCAATTTACCCAAATGGGGCCCATAGTTTGGCACTTCATCTCCCAGGGTTAGGTTTTTGGATGTTTAGGGTTTTCCATTTTCTCAACAATAAATATGCCTTCGAGCCTCATTATAAGACAGTTTAGAGGCATGTAGCTGTCACGTCTCTTCTCAGAGATAAGCTACCATCACCCGAGCTAGTCTTATTTCCATTTTTGTTTGTAAGCGTATTTTAGTATTTTACATTAATGAAATGAAGTATTATTTCTATTGCATCTCCCTATTTATGGTTATATCTATATTTTGTTGTGTTCATGTTTAAATCTAGATCAGTGGTATCAGAGCGGTCTGCTCTTTCTCTATTTTTCTTTTCATGTCCCCAACGAGGTCAGGATATAAGGATTTAGGGCTTGAATTGGTCGAAACTTTGCAATACTGGCCTCACAAATCCCGACGACCCCCCATGGCGATTGAAAAGAAAGATGAGGGGGCAGGAGATCCTATCAAAATCTTGCTCAAAGAAGCCCTCGAGCAACAAAGGAACATGATGATGGAAAACTTTTCCCAGATCCTTTCGCAGCTACCCAGGGGCGATGCATCTGCTTCCAACAACTACTCTAGAAATGCCACACCCTTTAAAGTACCAGTTAACTTTGAAATCCCCATATTTGAGAGTCAGATAGACACATATACCATAGATAAATGGTTAAGTCTACTAGAAGGTTATTTTCATGTTCATGATTTTTCTAGTCGGGAAAAGATCACTTTTGCACTTCTCAAAGTAGCTCCCCATGTCAAGGAATGGTGGGAAACCTACTGTGAGCAGAAGGATGAAAGTACGGGCTCTCTTTTTTTAGCTGCACCCACTTGGAATTCATTCCAGGATGCCATCAAGGAGCAATACTACCCTATCAGAAGCTATGAAGATAAATACATAAAGTGACCACGCTGTGGCAGGGAAGGGACCAAGATGTGTTGGAGTTCGCAGATATTTTTCATACCCTTCACACAAAGTTGGGTATCAAGGATTCTGAGAAGAATTTGGTACTCAAATACCATGGTTTCCTACACAGGTACATCCAAGACAAGATGGAGTGCTTGGACATCTCCTTGCTCAGCATGGTGTACCGATACGCTGTCAAGATCAAGCAAAAGTTTAAACAGAATAAGCAAGACTTTGGATCCGTGAATCCGAAGCAAGGGAAAGCCTTCACCAACCATAGAACCAAGGAAAAAGCTAAGACGACATGACCCAAGGCAACCTGTCGAAGCCGCAAGAAAAGAAAAACACTACGAAGTAAAAGAAGGACACAAGAAAGTGGCGTGAGTTCCATAAGAGCCCCACTCATAACACAAGTGAGTGTTAGGCCAAGCAGTCACTGGTGGCTGAGTTGAAGGCTTCAAATTCAGATGCATGTTCCGACACTGAGTCAGAACCCGAGAAGATGAATGACAACAAGAAGCAGATCATTGATGCGAAGCCCAAAGCCATTGTTGCCACTACCAAGATCTGGAAGAATAAGCCTGAAGATCCAGAGGAGGGGGAGTGTCTTTTCCACTCACAAATGTGGGTGAAGGGTTCGTCGCTGCAATTCATTGTCGACAGTGGCAGCCAAAAGAACCTCATTTCAGCAGAGATAGTGAAGCGGTTGGGCCTATCGACTACACCACACTTGCAGCTGTATAGCATCAGGTGGCTTCACCAAGGACGAGATTTTTGATTTTGCGAGTAGTACCGCCTTCCCTACAGCATCAAGGCCCTCACAGATGAGGTATTATGTGATGTTGCACCTCTTGATGTTTGTGATGTATTATTAGGCCAACCATACTTGTGGAAGACATGTTGTGTATGAGTGAAGGCCTCGCACTGTTATTATTTCTTTGGGTAATACATTATACAGGATACCTAAGGTAGCCCCACCTACTGCCACTTCTTTGATCTCTGCTAAGAAAGGTAGTAAGATCATCTCCCACACTAGAAAATTTATTTTCTTTATGGTTCACTCTCAAAGTAAGGGGAATATTATAGCCACATCCATGGCCTTCAGGAAGTGTTCCTCCATGCAACAAAAATAGGGGGATATAGTCATAAAAGGATAAATGAACATCTTCTCCTCACCCACAGGGGTACCATTGCACTCTCAGGTCAAGCATTCATTCGATCTGACTCCCAGAGCACCTCTACCCAATGGGACGAAATATCGTCGCTCCATTGTAGAAAATGCCAAGTACAAGAAGTGACGTGATCAACACCAGGGGCCAAAAAATTTTCAAGTGGGCGAAAATTCTGGTTGCATCTATAGAAAGAACGCCTTACAAGAGCCATTAGAAGCTCAGACCACTCCGAAATGGTCCTTACACCATTACCAAGCCTATGGGAAATAATCCTTTGAAGCATAACATTCCCCCATTAATTGGCTTGCACCAAGAGTTCAATGTGGTCTTCCCTTGACCATGCTTCCCACCATTACTAGACACATCAAAGATTGAAGAACAACTCACTAGGGATGAAGTTCAGTAGAAGTTTCCCCATCTCATGGAGGCACTCAACGTAATGGGGACAATTGCTTCCGAAGGGGGGGAGAATGATCCAAGTGGATGTTGGTTGCCAGCCACCTATCCCACTTGGACCCCCACAACTGTCTCTTTCATATTTTCAGTTTCCTTAATTATAGCAAAATTTACTATTTTTGGCAGTTTTTCCAATTCCAAAACTTTTAGAGCCGTTTTGAGGCCCTAAATGACATTTTTTTGGGGAAAAATGGGACCAACATGGGTTGTTGACCGATGTTGGTCACTCAAAAATTATAGTCCTCAAATAGATATTTCTAACGAGGTATTGTGCACGTCAAACGAAGATCATATGCCAAAGTTACGACCCCAAGAAGTTGATGTACCGATTTACCCAAATGGGGCCCATAGTTTGGCGCTTCATCTCCTAGGGTTAGGTTTTTGGATGTTTAGGGTTTTCCATTGTTTCTCAACAATAAATAGGCCTTCGAGTATCATTGTAAGACAATTTAGAGACATGTAGCTGTCACATCTCTTCTTAGAGATTAGCTACCATTGCCCAAGCTAGTCTTATTTCCATTTCTATTTGTAAGCATATTTCAGTATTTTACATTAATGAAATGAAGTATTATTTTTGTTGCAGGTTATATATGTAATTTTTTGTGTTCCTATTTAAATTTGGCTCATTGTTGGAAAGTTCAAAGATGATTTTCACAAAGTTTATATACAGGCTCGCATGGATACAAAGAAGAAATGGCATCCCTTGCCATATTTGGTAACAGAATATGATCTCCTTGCACTAGTACAATAGTGGCTCGTAGAATAGATGACTGCATTGGAGGCAGATAAGATGAAGGATATCATGCCAATGGTCCTTACTAATGGGGACCTGGAGCAGATTGGGAACAAGATATAGGAGGTGACAGAAGAATCATGGAATAAGTGGGAAGATTGTTGATTAGTGGTTGTCATTGATGTCAACCTAAGTAGCACCAGGGGCTACCCCGATATTTTATGGGAATTTTTACATGACAACTTAATCTATTCTGAGTTAAGGATCTTCCATATGGATTCTACTCATCGACATGTTTCCGTTGATATATGACACGCCACATAATTCTTCACGGTTTGAGAGATATTCATGTTTGAAGTTAGTAACTCGAGTTAGTGGGTTAAAACCCTATGGGGTTGTGGCATGGAACTGATAATTGGTTGTGGTCATTGAATATTCAATAATTAATAATCAAAAAAATCTCCTAAAATCACTCCAATGGTCACTTGTTGAGGACCCTCTCAACTCAAGACATTCATATAAATAGTGACTATCATATCCTTCTCTAGTAGGGATTTTGTGTCTTCAAACAGGTCACCGTGGAATTTTCACCATAAATTTGTTTATGAAAATCTTCATATGCTTAAATTAAAACCCATTTGATCTAAAAGCGTGTTGAACCTCATGACCAAATTTCAAATCTTGGTTCGCTATATTTTCGTAGATATGATCTGAGTAGTTTAGGGTTTGTGCAGGCTCCCAAATTCCATGTCAAATAGGTGACGTTGGGAAAATAGTCATAACTTTATCTCTCAGAATTGGATTCAAATTTCGTAACTAGTGATAGAAGTAGGATAGGATTTAGTTTGGTGGGTATCATTTTCAGGGCCTAAGGTCGCAATAGTGAGACGTGGCACTTCATACAAGTTTTCTCTACTGAACTAGTCTATAATAAGGTCATTGTGGAAGATTGGGCATAACTATTTCTTTAAGAATCCAATATAGATGAGACCTATGGGGTTGGAAAGAGGACTTAGATGGCTACCACAACACAAAATTTCAAATCCTGGAGATCCGAAATTACATAGTTACAATAGATTCAATATCGAGCTCTTAGAAGGAAAGGAAACGCATGCATTCAAGGATCACTGCAGTAAAGACCAAACATCAACAATCAAGGGTAAGTATCGTATAGCAAGGTATGTATGATTAGTGTTTACAATTGAGTTTTGGATATCATCTTTGACATATGTTTTTGCAGGGCAACGTAAGTATATACATGGTCTCAGTTATATCTCTGTCTCTATATGTCACAACTAGTTTTTTAGATGTCCTATTCTTGATACTACACATTTGATGCTACATATTCTTGATGCTACACCAAGTCTGATAAATCTATATGATGTTGTAGGTTCATGTTACTTGTCTTGTCATAGTTGATAGAATGGTCTCTTTTGTTGTACTTAGAACTTGGTCCATCACAAGTCTAGGGTGTGTCATCCGTTTTTATTGTACATGTCTTTAGGTTAGTTTTCAATATAGTCTTGCATAGAGTCCATACTTGTATCCACTACTACAACAAGCCAACAACAAAATTGATAAGCATATTTCAGGTACGCATTGTAATTTTAATTTGTATTTATTCATTACTATGCACTTACATGTGTTTTGCAAGTAGAGGTAAGTTCAAGGGTATTTTGTTTTGTTTTGGGATTTGTTCCATTGGGAAAATTTTGCATGCATGTAGAAGACGATTCAAGTACAACATCAAGCAAGAATTCAAGAGTATAAGTATAAAATCGAACGAAGCATTGCAGCGGGACATCCTTGAAGACATGATATTCGTCCAGATATTGTGAAGAATTGTTAAGGCCAAGAGTCATCATTGTAAAGTTGTAAAAGAGTCATTTATAAAAGAGTCATCATTGTAAGTGAGTCATAATTATAAAGTTGTAAAAGAGTCATTTGTAAAACAGTCATCATTGTAAAGATTGTAAGAGTCATTTGTGAAGGAGTTATTCTACGTAGAGTCGAAGAGGCAGTGTTGGGAGGTATAGGAGTCACTATTGGGATGATGTCATGGTTGGGTTGCAGGTTATAGAGTGATTGGGTATTTGGTCAAGTACAAAAAAATCATTGTACATCTTATTATATCGTGGATTGTTGTCCCTGGTTTGGGAATCCACAGTCTTGTCTTGTTTCAATCATTTTAGGGTGGCATGTAGGTGCTAGGCAGGTATACGAAGTCGCCTACAGGTTGGGGCATGTGAACACTTTAGAGTGGTAGTGTGGTACTAGCGAGAGTTGTGGCTCACTAGGGTGTTGGGGAATCCATTCACTTGATTACTTAAGAAACTAGGGCGTTGGGGCATCCATTCAATTGATTACTTAAGAAACCAAGGTGTTGGGGCATCCTTCCACTGGGAGTTAGAGAATAAATCTTTTCCAGAATTGTAGGAAGTTGTTTCTTTCATTTTAGTTGGGGATAAAGATTAAAGAATTTATTAGAAAAGTGTTTGATGGTTTTTGTCCCGGAGTGGATTTTCCACCTAAAATTCTTGTGCCTATAGTGTTCTTTTATTTATAGTTATTACTGCATAAACATTATTAATAATTGAAGATTAACTAATGATCTAAAAATATTTAAAAGTGCTAATTGCTAAGGAATACAGATTCATCCCGCCGCTTCATATTTCCAACAAAGATTGCTACGATGCACTTGTCATAGTTGTGCAAGAGCATATTGCAGAACTTAATCTTTTTAGCACAGACATTTAGACAACCTACCTAGATAGAGGAAAGGATTAGAGAAGAGAGGAAAATAGAGCCTACACTTGCAACGAGGTTAGCATAAATACCCACCGGAGCCCTATAGTTTGACTTCGATGAAGTACAACACAATAAAAAGGGTGGAAGCATGTCAATATGAACATCGCAGTGGTACCATTGCCAAGACTACACAAGTTTCACATGGAGATAATTGAGGAGTTGGAGTTGCACGAACAACACACCTTGAAACTGAACATTCAGGTAGAAAAAGACTGGGATTCTCTAAAATAGAAGCTCGACT
This sequence comes from Pinus taeda, assembly GCA_000404065.3. Taxonomy (NCBI): domain Eukaryota; kingdom Viridiplantae; phylum Streptophyta; class Pinopsida; order Pinales; family Pinaceae; genus Pinus; species Pinus taeda. The sequence goes on along the minus strand of APFE031639400.1, from coordinate 357,216 downwards.
AGATGATCCAGGAGAGGGATCAAGTTGTTCAACAACAACAAAAAATCAAGGAGGTGGTTGAAGAAACATGTAAATATATTTTGGACCTTGATGTCCATGAAGCAGAATCAGTGGAGGACAAGGTGAAATGATACAAGTAGAAGATTACAGATGTGTATTTTACATATGAAATGCAGATCAATGAGTTGCAGATGAAGCTACAACCAACCACAACGCAGGAAGTAAGAGAGAATACAGATACTGACCTAAAGACTGTAATGATTAACATCTCTACAGTAGTGGCAGACTCTGGAAAACTGTTGGATGAAAGTTTACAGATTTGGACTTCATTGCAAGAAGATCCAAATATGTAGAAATTGCAGGAAGATATTCATCATAAGCAATAGTGGTGGGAAGAGATTCGGGCATCTATGAAGACCTTGCTAATCTCACAGAATCTCACTAGAATCAATGAGGGAAAGGTCCTCCAAAAGAATATTGAGGAACTGAAGAAGGAAGAATGGGTCTTAGCAAAGAGGACTCAACCATGGAAGGATGAGGTTCTCCAACTATTGCAGGTAGTAGATGAGATGCTCCAAGAGCTTTAACAGAGGGAAACAATGATGGCGCAGAAGGATGCAACTCATGTGACCGAGGCATTGTTGGAAGAGGTGTGCAGTGAAGAAAAGTAGTTCACAGAGACTCTACAACAGTTCAACAATACTTAAAACAATATTGTAGCAAAGATCATAGGCAAAGCAGTTGAATGACTCGGGATGAGTCACATGTGACTGTTGGGGGCCTGTTGGGCACAACCCAACTTGGCCTAAATTTTGGAAAAGACTACTCATTTTGTGGAGTGGAGTGCGAATATATTGTGCGGTATAAGGGCATCATAGTGGGTTGAAGTACCTCCTGTTTTGTAAAAGCATGTAATGTTGTAAAATATGAATGGTTTTGGGACCAACGTAGATTGTTTTAGGGAGTCCATGGTATATGCACCGTGGTATTTTAATAATATATCCCTCAATGCAATACTATATATAGGGATCAACAATAAAGAAGAGAGACATCACATATTCAATTGAATGGTTGTATTCTTGTGATCTGTGGTTTGGAAAAGAAGGCGAGGATTTGCAGTTGAGTGCGAAGACGACTTGTAGCTTAGCATGTAGATCAAGAACTGTTTGTTGTAAAAGAATTAATATTATAAGCAACAGTTCTTGTAGACATAGTCCCACATTGGGATGAACCATGGTAAAATTGGTGTCTTCATGTGTATATTTGCTTATTATTTGTTGTAGAATAGCAATTTATTACAATTGTATTTTTTTACAACACAGTGATGATTATGGGTTTATATGATTAAATGAATGCAACGAAGTGATTTATGAATATTAAGTGTAAGAAAACATAATAATACCACATCTCCACATCTTTAAAGGCTACATAAACCTGGTTCTTCACCTTCCCATAGTCACTTCGGGTGAGATTGCGACCTACTTGCAGGTTGTTGCTGAAAGGGCCAGCGATTTAGGGTTTTGTTGGTGCACAATATAGATCGAACCTTGGTCAACCCAAATCATAACCAACAATAATATCATTAGGTTGCATATTTTCTAGTAAAATCTTACTAGTGATGCCACCAAATGGTGCATTGGTTTAGAGAGTGAAACTTATGATACTTTCATTTGTTTATCCCAAGCCTTTGTTAACCATTATCAATTGCTTGTTAGTTATGAAATCAAAGTGACATTCTCACTAACTTTCTGCAAGACCTCTCCACCCACATTTTTTATCATATTCATGAGTGGAGAAGAACATAAAGTCTCTTTAGAGCCAAGCTTTTTGGTGAGTTGTTACATGAGTGGTGTACCAAATACCTCTTGGCTAAGATTGCTAAAGATGTGGCTAAGTTAGGAGGCCAAACAGAGCAACAATCCATCATGCGTGCCCATCAATTAGATTTGATTTATTCTCAAGCGGGTACTTTATATGAGATCATTCCTAATGCTCCTTGGTCATTAACTGATTCAATGAATCACAAACCTAGAACACCTTCCAATGGTGTAGTGGGGTCTATATCCTTACGAAACATAGGAAAAATAGCCACATAGATGGGCCAAATGAACATCTCTTCTAGTGCCTTGACTGCTAAGGTTACCTCTTAAACTACTAATGTTCCTGTTCCAACCTCTGAAGTAAATTGTTTCCAGTACACGTCTATGAAGAACCCTCAATAACTAGGAGGTAAGAGGAAAAATAACAAGTCTACTAAACCTTTGAATGATGAATGAGGAGCACATAAAGCCTAAGATATCGCTAGGGGTGGAACAAAAGAGAGGAAGTAGAAGAATAATTTTCCTTGCAATATTAGTGGGGAAGACCACCTTACTCATGAGTGCACCTAGATGGATGGGATCCATCACTACTTCTTGTAGCAACTTGTTTCTCGTCAACTCATGGTTTTGATAAATCCTTTTCTATCCCAACAATAAAACATGGTTGCAAAACCTCCACCTCCTTAGCACGGGGGCAACGATAAAAATTCTTTTAATAATGCCTTATCATCGACATAAGATATCTTCATGGTGAACAACTTATCAATTTCACAATTAGAGAATGCAATTATGAAGGTCCTGAGAGTGGGACGTCCCCATTGGAACCCATGGATCATCCTCCACCCATTGATACTCTTCATTTTAACAAGATATCACTGAACATTGTGCCACATCCTCTGTTGTAGCTAAATATTGCACCATGCAACACAAGTGCAACATGAGGCAAGGAAAGCCTCCCTAGAGACAACCTATGGGTTGATTGTAGACTAGTGCCTAGTAGATCTGGAATAAAGGAGTGCTTGTGAGGTTATATTGTAAGGAGGTTACAGTACTCCAATTTTCACGTAAAACAAAAAGGAAATATGAGGGGTTTGGTTCAATAAGATTTCAAAGAGGAATATTTAGGCCAACTCATGGATCCAAATTTTGGGGGGTATTTGGGCAATCTCAAAGTGAAATGACTTTTCCTGCTAGTGGCCGACACACGAAAATGAGACAACTTAAGCTGAAGTTGTATTAATTGTGGAGAGGAGGAAAGGAGGTAGAGAAATAGATGCATAGGGTTGTAACAAACAAAATCCTAGGAAGTAATGCTCTAGAAAAAAGGGGAATTCAATGGATAGGGTTGTGAGCAAGACAAAATCCTAAACCATGGTTTTCCAATGAGATGATAGAAATAGAGGAGAAAAAGGAGGTTTCAGATCAAACATAACATGGGTATTGTTCTCTGCCAAATAAGCTAAGATAAATCCATAGATTGAAGAGGAACCAACTACATTCATTACATTATTTTAAAGAAATAAAAACACAGGTGAAATGAGATTACCAAGAGGAACTTGCTGCACTGGTATCAACGAAGTCCCATAAAAACATATTGAACCAAAATGGAAGCACAGAGTTCAGCCTTCACAGGCCTGAGAATATGGAAAAATGCTTCTATCATGTTTCATACCCCTATTTATAAGAAGAGGGGGAGTGCTTTGAATTACAATCAAAATATCTGAGCTTGAGCCCCAACTGTCATGCTAGGGTATATGTGTCGGCTCTATTACCACCTACCTAAGATTACAACAGGGATCGAATCCATTTCTTAGAAAAATATAGAAATAAATTCTCAGAGGGAGAAAGTCGAGAGAGGAAGGAGGAGGTGTCCCCTTGCTGCTTTGGTGGAGGCCTTGGATGAAGCCACGTCCCTACTGTTGTCATACCTCTCTCTGCTGTTGAGGCGGTTCACTACTGCATCGGTAGGCTTCTCTCAATTCTCCCTTAACTGACTGAGTGAGTTGTTCCATGGAGAAGTGATGGAGTGTTTCTGGGCAATGTTGCACTTTGCGAAGGAGCCAGACTCCATGTTGAAGCATTAAGTCTCCGTAGAGGCCTCACATACTATCATTTATGAACTACCCCCCTGCTTCATTCAATACTGGAGCTGTTGACCCATACGTGATTTGAAACCGATGCAGAACACTATTAGAGAACCGCAACTATGAGTCCTTAATGTTTAAAACGAATGAACAAACAAACACTTTTAATTTCCCCTTTAGCCTCCTATAATTTCAACCCCTTTGTGCTTTTCTTATCATACGACCAGGGGCTATGACTAGGGGTTTAGCCCTCGGGTGCTAAGGCCTTCAGGCTCCTGTTCGAGGGCTTCTTTCCTTTGTTATTATGAAATCTCGCACTTCAGTGTGTTATGGTGTTTTGCATGTGGCATTTCCCTTTATCCTTGTGATCGCCGATTTGCAAGGTCATGCCCACAAAAAGATATTGCAATTGCAACCACGGAGTGCGAGGGGAATCCTTACCTTTTCTTTTGCAGCGAGTCGACAGTCCAAACACAAGATCTTTATAGACCTTGCCATAATAATTTATCACATCTGGGGGCTTCTTCCTTATCACAATAACAGTCGGGGAGGAGTCTCGCATATCGCAATCGTTGGCTCCATAATTTTTAGCTTTTCCCTTTAACTACTGCAATCAACGATCTGTGGGGTGACATCATCACTGCCATGTGTCACCCTATGAGTAGTGACACATGGGACCCAAAAATGGCCCCATCTCACCCCTAAAAGTGCTGAAACTGGGTGAAAAGTGTCCCTTGTATGGCGACATCACCCTCCGTACTTCCATGTCACTGATGACATCAACTACCATGTCTGCTCTGAGGACCAATTAGGGGCTGCCACATGGCCCCCTGGAGGAGAGAGAAAAAGGCATTCCCAACCCTGTTTTCATAGACATTTCCTTTGCAAATGATTTTTTGGCCTCCCCAGTGATGCAACAATGTATCGCAAGATCGATGGTTTACTGGTGTTTTAAGTTTTATAACCCCGCCAATCCACCGGTAACCGATATCATGGGACTATGGGATTGTGATATTGGTCTTCAACGCTAAGAGCTGTAGTTATGTGCCCCAAGGATCCTGCCGATGGTCGATATGCAATATATGATGTGCCCAGACCCGCCAATTGATGATATGTGTTATTTGCGATCGACGGATCACTATTCCTCATTCCTTCGGTTCTCTTTACCTCCTTGACCCCACCAATACTGATATGCGATTGCGATGAACTATCCCAAGTCCCAATTGTGATTTTTCTTCAACACAACCATTTTTTCGGTTTTCTGAGCTTTCTAAAGGGATTCTTCATCAGGGTTGAACTTCTGTTCCAGGAACCCTTTTTTAGACTTCTATATACCACCAAAAATCTCTTTCCGAGAACTACGCACTAGAGGGGGTCCCATCTAGCTATGACAACCTTTGTGGCTCAAAATTTGACATCAAACATCACAGATATTTGGCTTTTGAAGCAACTGATGACTTGTGAAGAAGTGAGTGACAACATCATCTTGAAGGCACACTTCATAAGACTATCCATGATCCAAATGCACATGCCACTCACAACTATAGTATTATCGAGGATCTGGCCCAAGATCTTGTTACTATGTCTGTAGTCAAAGTTTTTCAAAGTTTCCCAATGCAACACAAGGCATTGTTAACTGCTATTGGTGGAGTCGATCCCTTATATTTGAATCTTATGGCCTTCTATCCATATTCATGGAAACCCTATCTTCCACATCATTTATCATTAGAGATAATAGTCCATGTGTATAGTTAACATGCTCATCAGATAATATTAGACAAGGGGTAATCTCCCTATATCATGTCATCGAAGTATTGGAAAACTCTAGATTCACAGAATTTGTCTCCACCTAGGTCCACATTAAAGGATTTTGATGGGCATACCTTGCACCTTCAAGGGGTTTTTCCAAATTTTCCTATCAACGTTGGGGGAAAAATGATCTTAGTTGAGGTCGAGATCATTGACGCACCATTATATTATAACCTCATGCTTGGGTGAAGATTGTTTTATGCCATGACTGTTATTATGTCATCATTCTTCCACATCATGATTTTCTCTATGTTGGGTCCTTTGCTTTTTGAAGAAAAGATGGAAAACAATAGTTATGGAGAATAAATGGAAAAATCCATTGGAAGCAAGTCATTGGAAACCTCAATGTGGAAGAGAATTAAATATTGGGACCGTGCAGTGGAAAAACATGGAAGCGCACCCATGGAAATAGGAAATCGGGGTTAAGTTTGAAAAAATCAACAAGAAAAAGGGAAAGGTACTAGGAATTCTTCAAAGAGAATCAAATCAAAGGCAAGATCAAACAAATTCCGTGAATACTAGATCAAGTGAGCGAGCCTATAAAAGAAGACATAGAGGAGAAAATTGTGCATTCTTTCATATACAAAGCCTCAAATTGATATGCATTTCATTTGCTTCTAGTGGTTGTTAGTGAGACTATGCATCTACACATGTGTTTTGGTCCTTAACTTGTAGAGTCTGATGTAATAGATGATGTGATAACATCCTGCAAGACTGGTTCATCTATGATGTAAAGGTTGAGCATTATTAATAAAGAAGAGGAAGTTCTGTGATAGTCGGTGTTAGTTAATTCAATGATTGTATTGCCCCCTTTCTTAAAAATGTTATGTTTTATTCGACTACGATAATGTCATTGATTATTCTTTTATGAGTAAATGTCTTGGATTTAGTATAGTTGCGTGGGTAATGAAACAGTTAATGGCTTAAGCAATATCATGATAGATATGAATTCCAATTTTGATTTAGATACCTTATCTATTATAATGCTTATGGCTTGCCTTGTGTGAGATGCTCTATTGCAAAAAGGGAGTGTAAATGCTGAAAAAAATCCAGAGTACGACAATCTCTTTTATTGGAAACTCAAGTCAAACCCTGGGTCAATATTATTTTAAATTTTTTGCCAACAAATGGTTCTGTTGTCAGGACACTAAGCTTAAAAGGGATCTAGATCATGGTATATATAATTTTTGGTAGAGGTATTCAAAATTTGGTGGCATGAGAAAGCTGATCATTTTATTTTGCAGCAAGCTCAACTAAGGCAAAAGAGCCTGGATTGGGTTAAAACATAAATTTTGTATGCTAAACCTACTTGTGACCAATACAACATCTTCTAGTGTGACTTTCCTGAGAAGCTAAAAGATTGGTTAAAACAATTGTGACTCAAGGTAGGGGATGGAAGTCATCCTAGGATTCACAGAGATTGGTCAACAAATGATTTGGATGAACTCCACTAATTGGATATAGATATAACAAGGGTTGTTAATTTTTGGGTAAATGTAACATTAGAAGGTTATATTATTAACTTTGCAGCCAAAGATCACCCATCATTTTCTACAGTAGAAGAAGTTTTCAAGTTTCAGTTGTGGGGAAGATTGCTGAAAGAAATTTCCCTATGGTTCAAAGTTTTGATGATTGAAGAAAATATATTGTCTTTCCAAGACAACCAAATGGACACTTAAAACCCTTAGTGCTGGGGGATGGATATAGGGGGAGGAATGTTTTCTAGTTGAGGAAAATGAGGGGTTGTTGAAATGGACCAAGAAGAGTTGCATAAGGCATGGAATGTTAGAGCACTTTGAAGGGAGAGAATAGCTAATGAGTGGAGAGAAAGTAAGTTGCGAGAAATTAGGTGTCAAAGAAGAGAGTTACAAAAGATAGTGGAAGTAGTGATAAGTTTGGTGTTGCGGAAGAATACAATGAATAGTCTTGGGTTGTAGGGAAAAGGAGAGTATGGGGGATCCTACAGTGAAAAAGGAGGCGCCATAGGTAGTTTTGAGGGAAGTTTAGTTGGAACTAGTAGACCCCACTCAAAATCAAGACGATTTCACTCGCCTGAGCCATCTGAACAACTTACTACGATGTTTAGGGAGCATACTCTAGTATATGATGACATGCACTTTGTGATGAGGCAACTGCTATTTTAAGATGAGTCAATCCCCATTCATGAAAATGCGCAACATAACAATACAAATCCTCCTTTCCCTAACCTTCCCCTAGTACTGTATCAAAATATTGATCGATTCTTTTCTAAGTTAACTAAGACTATAAAGTTTCAGTAAATATAGTCTAGATATAGTGTCGGTAGTTCTATTGGATGAAGTAGTTCCAACAATGGTGTTCAGTCTAGTTTAGATAATCACTTTCAACCGGGTTACAAGGAATTTGTAATTTTTTAGCCTAGGCACACAATCATGGTTGAAAATATGGTCGGATTATTTACCAAGATATCTAGAATTCTCAAGAGGGGGTGGCGAAGATGTTAAACAACATTGATATCTTTGTGACGTTGTTTGGTTGGCTCAACGGGTTCCTGATGCCACTAAACTCATTGAGTTCCAAACTAATCTATGAGATCGAGCGCTTCGATGGTTTATTAAGTGGATTGATACAAATCCCTGTAGGTTTTAACCTTGTACATAAATTACCTACATACAAATTCTAAAACAGAGAAAATAAACAATGCGAGAGCATAAAACATAAAACACATATATACAGGTATTTTCCGCTGGATCCCAAAATCGGGACTACCAAATTGGTTTTTCATTATATTCCTTTCAATGTTACAATACATATTTATACATGCCGAAGCATCCAATACCATGGATTGAAAAACCATCGCGTCCAAAACCATGGACCAAAAAGCATCGCGTCCAAAACCATGTGCAAAAACGATGCACAAAACCATAGGTAGGTCCACCGAACCTAATGTCGGCTAGTTGTGGAAAGAATATAACACAACCAAACATTCTCCCACTTGTTGTTTTCTTTCCATAGGGGGCCATAGGAGAGCTGAATCATTTATCCAACCCTGCAATGCCCATTGTTTCTCTACACCAAGAGAACTTATCAGAGCTCACAGATTTTGTCAATGCATCTACAATATTATTCAAAGTGTCCACCTTTACCAACAACACCTTTTTGTCTTCTATCATATCCCTCACAATGTGATACTGAACATTGATGTGATTTGTCTTCGAATGGTAAGCAGGGTTCTTTGCCAAGAAAATTGCACTTTGGCTGTCACAGTCTATTCTTATAGCTCCCTGTACTAACCGCATACTTGAACATAATCCCTGCAATCAAACTTCTTCCTTGCTTGCATGAGTGGCTGCCATGTATTCTACCTCTGTAGTTGATAGTGCCACTACATATTGTTTCTTACTCATCCAACTGACTACACCTCCAAATAGGTTAAACACAAACTCACTTGTAGATATTCTCTGATCCAGATCTCCAGCCCAGTCTGCATCAAAAAAGCCACGAATATCCAATACTCTATCAAATCCTGGTCTTCTTTGGTAGCAAAAACCATAATCACTAGTGCCACACAAATACCTGGAAAATCACTTCACTGTTGTCCAATGCTCCTTTCCTGGTTTTGATGTAAACCTGCTCAATACTCCCACTGCATGTGCAATGTCTAGTCTAGTACAGACCATTGCATACACCAGGCTATCAACTGCACTTGCATATGGAACACGGGACATGTTCTCTTCCTCTTCTTGTGTCTTGGGATAGTGTTCAACAGACAACTTTACACCTACAGGAATAGGAACCTTCACCGGTTTACTATCTTGCACATTAAACCTCTACAATATTGTCTCGACATACTTCCTTTGGTTTAACCAGAGCTTCCTCTTTGCTTGATCTCTTTTAATTTCCATGCACAAAATATAGTTTGCAGCACCAAGATCTTTCATGTCAAATTTGGAGGACAATTGGGTCTTCAAATCCTAGATAATTTCTTTGTCATTTCCAACCACCAACATATCATCCACATACAAGACCAGATAGATAACACGGTCACCAATTAATTTAAAATACACACAGTGATCTTCTTTGCTTCTGGTGAAGCTAAGTCCCCATATAAATGTATCAAATTTCTGATACCACATCCTTGGTGACTGTTTTAACCCATACAGAGACTTCTTTAACTTTGATACCAATTCTTTCTTACCCTTCACTGCAAAGCCTTTAGGTTGCTTCATGTAGATCTCCTCTTCTAGATCCCTATGGAGAAATGTTGTCTTCACATCCATCTGTTCTACCACAAAATCAAAAACAACAACAACAGATAAAAGTAATCTAATAGAAGCTACCATGGCAACAGGAGAAAAAATATCACCAAAATAAATTCCCGACACCTGGGAATAACCTTTTGCTACCAACCGAGCTTTGTATTTCTCCACCTTTCCTTCTGCATTTGTCTTCTTCTTGAACACCCATTTGCTGCTAATGGGTTTCCTTCCAGCCGGCAACTACACCAGATCCCAAGCCTCATTTTTGTGTAAAGATGCCATTTCATCAACCAGGGCCTCTTTCCAGATTTTCCATCCTTTGAATCCACTGCTTCCTTCACAGTTCTGGGATCATCATCAGTAACAGACAAAGAAAAATTTGAACAAAAAGCAGATGGACTATACCTTTCTGGCTGCCTTCTTTCTCGAACTAATCTTCTCACAGCTGGAGTTTGTGGCTCTTCATCTTCTGATTCCTCCTCTGCTACAGAGTCTAATTCTTCCTCCTTTAGTTCAAACTCTATATTCATAGGTTCCTTTGGTTGGACTTCATGTTTAATATCATCTTTCACCTCTCTGAACACCACATCTCGATTGTACACAACCTTTCGTGTGACTGGGTTCCAAAGATTATAACCCTTTAAACCATCCTTATACCCAATAAAGATGCACTTTTCAGATTTA
>APFE031639400.1:330682-343923 GCA_000404065.3 Pinus taeda | reverse complement strand
CTATGACCCCCCCGCTGCGCAATCGGCGCAACGAAGGGGGGGCTCCACCCCCCCTCTAGCCCCCCGGTTCACTACGTAGGTTAGTCGTGGAAAGAATATAACACAACCCAACAATATGCACCTCATTCATTAGCCTAGTAGAGTGAAGGTCAAAATTAGGCCTCGTCACCAAAAACCTCTCAAAAATTAAATAAAAAATCTCTAAATAAAAATGGAAGTTCACCCTCCCATGTATCATAGCACAACATTTATCTAAATCCATACAAACATGCCGCAAAAAAATTGCATACCATCTGATGCATCATGGCCTTTGCACCAAAGAATCAATATAAAACAAAAGAGGGCAACTAATGCACTTCCCATCACTATTATAGTGTGAAATGGTACTCACTAATAGTGAGAGGCACCTAGCCTCCTTTGAACCCAAAGATGTGATCTGTAGCTCTCCATCAAACACCTAAGATTATGCTATATGCACTACATGATCCCCAACATATCTCTGAGAGTAGGAAATATGACTCTTTGTTGCAACACCATGTAGGACATTATGTATCTGGGGAAAATCATCCCTTATCCTATATAGGGAAATGATAAAATAAATATACTCCTCAACGGGTTGATACCACTGATTAGGACCAACATGCAAAGACCAATGGTAGAAATCCCACTGATAGATCATTTGTTCTAACAACCCAGAGTGCCCTTTCATGGATGTAGCCTCCTCATAGTAATTAAGGAGGCCTACATTCCTCAAGATGACTTGGTTCGTTGTGGTAATACGGTGAGGGTATAAATCTATCTCCCTCTCTCGTGCCTCCCACAATCGACCCATATTGTATTAGTTCATCATTTTCTCATGTTGTTGTTTCTCCTTCCTCTATTGAGGTATCTGCATGATTGACATATAAAATACATCAGCCTCATATATATATATATATTAAATGAAAAATTCTATTTATAAATATGGACATATAACTTTTAATTAATAAGAATCATCCTCAGTGCACCAAAAAAATAGGAATATGCTGGAAACTATGTGCCACAAAAAAGGAAAACACCACCCATGGAGCATACATCTACTTGACACACCGATTTCGATACGCATACATATAAATAAATTATTTTTTTTTTTATATTTCAATGTGGTGCATCAATATAACATTTCACATTGGTGCGTATACATAATATTTTCACATCAAAATGAAACGTTCAAGCTAACGAACACACCGAGCTATAAATTTTTAATATTTTGCAAGTGATGTGTTGGGTAAAAACTAGGAAGTAACTTTTAGCAGACACATCGCTATAAAAATTTCTTCCTAGTTCGTTTCATTTTACCAAACGCACTGAAACAATTGCAGTGCGTTAACCAAAAGAACCAATTTTTGGTGCACCGTGTAAATTTACATATGCACCTGAGCCATTAGCCTAAGAGAGCGAAGGTAAAAAGTATGCCTCGTCTCCAAAAACCTCTGAAAAATGAAACAAAAAAGTCTGAAGTGAAAAGTAATTTTTCCCTCCCATGTATCATAGCACAACATCTATCTACATCCATACAGAGTTGCCACAAAAAAATTGCAGACCATCTAATACATCATGGCCTCTACACCAAAGAATCAATATAAAATAAAATAGGCAACTAATGCACTTCCCGTCACTAGTATAGCGTGAAATGGTACTCACTAATAGTGAGAGGCACCTAACCTCATCTACACCAAAAGAGGTGATTCATAGCTCCCCACCAAAAACCTGAAATTATGCTAGATGCGCTACACGATCCCCAACATATCTTTGAGAGTAGGCAATTTGACTCTTTGTTGCAACACCATGTGGGACATTAGGTAACAGGGGAAATTCCTCCCCTCTCCTAGATAGGTCAGTGATCAAATAAATATCCTCCTCAATGGGTTGATACCACTGATTAGGACTGACATGAAAATTCTATTGGTGGAAATCCCATCGACAGATTATTTGTGCGTATAACCCAGCTTGCCCCTTTAGGGATGTAGCCTCCTTATAGTACTTAAGGATGCATACATTCCTAAAGATGACTTGTGTCATCATGGTAATAGGGTGAGGGTATGAATCTATCTCCCTCTCGTGTGCCTCCCACAGTTAGACCATATTGTATTAGTCCACCATTTTCTCCTGTTGTTGTTGCTCCTTCCTCTATTAACGTCTCTGCATGATTATATAAAATACATCAACCTCATATATAAAACACACACACACATATAAAATAAAAAATGTGTTTATAAATATGGACATATAACTTTCAATTTAAAAAAGAATCATCCTTGGTGTACCAAAAAAATAGGAATGCACTGGAAACTATGCACCACAAAAAAAGGAAGCACCACCAACAGTGCATACATCTACTTGACACACCGATTTTGGTACACATACATACAAAAAAATTAGTTATTTTTATATTCAATGTGGTGCATCGATATAACATTTCGCACTCTTGCATATACATAACATTTTCACACCATAATGAAACGTTTAAAGTAACAAACACATCGAGCTATAAAGTTTTAACATTTTACAAGCGATGCATTTAGTAAAAATAAACACACTAGGAAGTAACTTTCACCAGACGCACCATTGTAAAAATCATAACCCTTCATGGTGTGTTTCAATTTATCAAACACACTGAAAAAGTGCAGTGCGTTAATCGAAAGAACCAATTTTTGGTGCACCCTGTAAATTTACAGGGTGCACCGCAACCAGTTTGAGCCGAACCTGTTGAATGCACTGCGTAGGAAAAAAGATCAAAATCAATGGATTTTTTACCTAATTTTCAAATATACTCTGCTATATAAAATTAAATTAGAGAGAAACATAGACATTACCTAGACATTTGCTCTTCAGGGAGGCATGGTTGCCAGGTAAATGGAAAAAACAAATTTGACCACCAATTGAGAAAATTAAAAATCCACACACAAAGCAATGGATGGAAGCATGGAAATCAAGGGAAGCATTGATCGTAGGATGCTTCATAGAGACGAGAGTAGCACCAGTGCTTGAGAGCTCCACAGCACTAGCTGGTAGTTTTTTTTATTTAAACCTATTTTGGTGCACTTTAGTAACCATACCAGTGCATAATGTTTCTGAAGCACACTGCTATTTTTTTAAATTAAAAACCCTATAAAAGCACACCTTGTTCTTTACACACCAGTTCATTTTAATACAAAAATAGCATTGGTGCTTCATGGGAGCATATCATCGAAATGGAAAAAATGAATTTGACAACTGGAATTTTTTGAATTTAACCTTTGTTTGGTACTATCAAGTATTATATGCACGGGTGCTCTCGTTTCACCTAGTGTACCATTAATTTTTATATTAAAAACCATTTAGTGGTGTACCTTTTTCTTTACACACCAGGTCATTTCAATACAGGAATAGAATCGGTGCTCCATGGGAGCACCAAAATGGTGAAAATGATTTTTCTGACCAAAATTTTTTAAATTTAACCTTTGTGTGGTTCTATTGAGTAGTATACACAATTTCTTCAGTTTCACCTAATGCACCACTATGTTTTAAATTTTAAAACCGTATAGTGGTGCACCTTTTTATTTATGCTCCAGGGCTTTTCAATACAAGAATAGAACCAGTGCTTCATGGGAGTATATCACCAAAATTGCGAAAATGAATTTTACGACTGACATTTTTAAAATTTAACCTTTTTTCGATGCTATCGAGTAGTATACACATCAATGCACCTGATATAAATAGTGCACCATTATTTTTATTTGTATAAAAAACCTGCAATTGTGCACCACTTTCTATTAAGCATCGGGTCCTTTAGTTCAATGAACAACGTTGGTGTGTATATTATTTTAAGAACACTGCTATTTTTAAGTTAAAAACCTCACAATGGTGCGTCATATTTTTTATGCATCGGGGCGTTCGGAAACAGATTTACCATCGGGGCTTCATGAGAGTATATCACTAGACTAGGCAAAATTACGTTGATGATCCACATTTTTTAAAAATTTAACCCTTTTATAGTGCCATCGAGTAGTATACACGCTAGTTCATATGGTGTATTTAGTGCATTGTTATGTTTTATTTAATTAAAAATTAACTCAACCATGGTGCACCATACGCTATTAAGCATCGGTGCATATAGTTGTATACCATACTAGTGTGTTAGTGTATTATAGACGCACTTTTAAAAAAACATTTGCCTGCCCAACTCCACTAGTGACCTCCACTACAAATGGATTTTTGGGCTATTTAAATAGCGGCTTCCGCAAAAACCTCCGCTAGAGGGTCTTTTCCTTGTAGTGTATCTAATTTTGAATGCAAAGTGACTAACAATATTCAATGATGAAAAATGGGAAAAATGGGAAAAATAAGAATGTAGTCAATTATAAATAGTTTACAGTTTCAAGAAGCAAACATTTCAAGTAAGTTAATATTTTCTTTAAGATGAAAATTCAAGTATTTTATTTATGGTTGAATTACTATAACACATAAATCAGTGCATGTTGTCAATAATTTTTTGTGCTTACATTAAAATCAATGCACACTATTAATCTGATTACTTTGAAATTAGTATAGATCACACATCTAATTACATCAAATCATGAATCAACATCTATATTGAAATCAGTGCATCTAGTGCAAGCAATCAAATAGGATTAGGAATTATCAACATCTACACCGAAATAAATGCATCTAGTACAAGCAATCAAATAGGATTAGAAACCAATATATACAATAAAATCAATGCATCTAGTGCAAGCAATCAACTAAGAATAGAAATAAAAAAATTACACTGAAATCAATGCATCTAGTACATTCAATCAAATATGATTAGGAATCAACATCTACATTGAAATCAATGCATCTATTTTAATGAAAAACAAAACTATTCATGGTTTTCTTAATCCAACTTCTTTTACCTTTTTGTAAAAGCCTTAGTTCATTTTCCTCTGTGGTTAATAATTTTAAATATTATATAATACTATGTAATATTTGTATATTTCTTTGTGTGTCTCTTTCTTATTCCCTCTCTCTCCCCTCTCTCTATCCTCCCGCCATTTATATCTATATCTCCCTCCATCTCTCCTTTATCTCCCTTTGTTTCTCCTTCTTTTTCTCTCTACTGTCCCCCAAACATACAATCTCATCTCTCTCTCTCTCTCTCTCTCTCTCTCCTCTCTCTCTATATATATATTATATATTATATATATATATATCAACTTTCTCCTCTCCTCTCTCTCTTCCTCCCCTCTCTCCTACTTCCTCACTCTCTCTTCGTTTCTCCATTGGCCTTTCTCTCTCTCTTCTCTCTCTCTCTCCTCCTCTTTCCTATCAGCTTTCATATCTCCCTCCCTATCTCTCCTTCTATTTCTCCCCCTCTCTCCCCCCTCCATCTATGTGTCCCCCCCTCTGCCTTTTCCCTTTCTCTCACTCCCTCTCATCTCCTTCTCTCTCTCTTCCCTCCTCTCCTTTATCCATCACTTTCTCCCCATATCTCCCTTGTCACTCCCTCTCTCTCTCCACCTCTATCTCTCTATGTATTTTTACTTCTTTCCCTCTCTCTCCCCCTCCAACTCCATCTCTCTCTCCCCTCCTCTCTCTCTCTCTCTCTCTCTCCATATGATCGAGAATTGTCACTCTTTGTAATAAATAATATATGTAAGGTTTAATATAATAATACCTCCATATGATTGAGAATTATCACTCTATGTAATCAATAATATATGTAAGGTCTAATATAATAATATGTATAGTGTATATGATTACTAATATAATATATTGAAATAATAATAATCGGTATTATTGATTATTATACCAATAATACATAAGGAAATGAAATGTTAAATAAACAATATTATGTTAACTTTACATTAGAGACAGACTAATTTCTTCTGATCAAATTGGTAGCTATGTGTCTTATATTTTACATTTTACATTATGTTACATTTGACATTTTACATTTCGCATTACATTATATTACATTTGCATTTTATATTTTATATTTATATATGTATTAGTTTGAATATTAATTAAAACATATGAAGATGACATTTCATTTTGTTTTGCTTTTCTCTCTATAAATATTTTTCCCGACATTTAAAAAATATTGACATACTTACATTATGCCTCAACCTATCCCCCATACTAGGTTGTAGAGAGCCTCTGGATGCAACCATGAACCAAGTACATTGAGGTGGAATTATTGATGTTTATAATTATTTTAAATAAAACTATCTAAACACGTATAATGTTTTTTGTTTTTTATAATAATCAACATTTTTTGATTTTACAAGAACATCTTATTTTTATTTTAAAAGAGCCACTTGTCAAATCAAGGCTGAGCATGGAAGGAATTACATGTCTCCCTCAGACCGGGGTGTATAATGCACCTCTTCGCACAATTAATAATGAACTAAGTACATTGAGAGTGAGATTATTGATGTTTTTAATGTTTTTATTTAAAACAAACCAAACATGTATATTCATTTTTTCTTTTTATTATATCCTACATTCTTCTTTACTTAAAGAATTTTATAAAAAAAAATTAAAAGGGACGAAATTGAGCATTGAAGGAATTACACATCTCCCCCAACTAGGCTATAGAATGCATTTATGGGTCCAATTGTTCATTTCCCTATTAATAATACATTCCAAGTTGAAAGCCCATGGGACTTTGGATTGACGGTGAATGGGTGTATTGTTAAGGCACTCCTTGCGATAGGTCACTGGTTCAAATCTCCCGTGGGTACTTAGGTAGTATTAATTAGAAGAAAAAAATACATTCCAAGTTGAGCACGGAAATAATTACACATCTCCCTCTTAATATGATTCGGATTTAAATAGGAACGCAATAAATTACAGAGATAACCATAAACATAGAGATGCAGCAGAAATAATGCTTCATTTCATTAATGTAAAATACTTAAATATGCTTGCAAACAACAATGTAAATAAACCAGCTAGGGCGATGGTAGCTTATCTCTGAGCAGAGATGTGGCGACTACATGCCTCTGAACTGTGTTACAATGAGGCTCTAAGGCCTATTTATTGTTGAGAAACAATGGAAAACCCTTAACATCCCAAAACCTAACCCTAGAAGATGAAATGCCAAATTGTGGGCCTCCTTTGGGTAAATTGGTACATCAATTTCCTGGGGTCATAACTTTGGCGCCCGATCTTTGTTTGATGCATACAATAGCTCATTAGAAAGATTTATCCGAGAAATATAACTTTGGGAAGAGAAACATCGGTCCATGGACCCATTTTGCTTCTAGATTTCCCAAAAAACGTCTTTTAGGGCCTCAAAACGGCTCCGGAAGTTCAAGACCCGAAAAACTACCAAAAATAGTAAATTGTGCTACAATTACGAAAACTGAAAAACTGAAAGAGACAGTTGTGGGGGTCCAAATGGGATAGGTGGGTGGCCACCAACATCCACATGGATCATTCCTCCCCCCTTAGGAATCAGTGGTCCCCATTGCGTTGAGTTCCTCCATCTGCTGAACTTGGTCATTGGTGAGCTTGTTCTACAATCTTGGATGTGTTCAGTAATGGTGGGAAGCATGGTCAAGGGCAGTATACGTTGAACACATGGTGCAAGCGAAGGAATGGAGGAATGTTGTAATCCAAAGCATTATTTCCCACAGCCTTAGTAATGGTGTAAGGATCATGTTGGCATGGTTGGAGCTTCTAATGGGCTCTTGTAAGGCGTTCTTTCTGCAGATGCAACCAAACTTTGTTGCCCACTTGAAGCTTTTGTGGTACCCCTGCGGGTGAGGAGAAGTTGTTCCTGCGTTCTGTCATGACCGTATTTCTTCATTGCTGCTGTTGCATGGAGGAACCCTTCACGGGGGTCATGGATGTGGTGACAATATTCCCCTTACTTTGGGAGCGAATTAGACAGAAAATGAATTTCCTAGTTTGGGAGATGAGCTTTCTGCATTTCCTAGTAGAGATCAAAGAGGTGGCGGTAGGTGGGGCTACCTACGGTATCCTGTATAATGAATTATCCAAAGAAATAATGCTATCGCGAAGCCTTAACTCATACATAGCATGTCGTCTCCACAACTATGGCTGGTTTAATAATACATCTCAAACATCCAGAGGTGTAACATCACACAATACCTCTTATGTGAAGGGCTTGATGCTGTAGGGAAGGTGGCACTACTGGCGAACTTTGAGATCTCGTCCTTCGTGAAGCCACCCGATATTGTACGACTGTGGGTGTGGTGTAGTCAGTAGGCCCAACCGCTTCACGGCCTCTGTTGAAATGAGGTTCTTTTGGCTACCACTGTCGACAATGAATTGCAGTGATGAACCCTTCACCCACATCTATGAGTGGAAAAGACGTTCCCCCTCCTCTGGATCTTCATGCTCATTCTTCTGGATCTTGATGGTGGCAACAATGACATTGGGCTTTGCATCAATGATATGCTTCCCTTTTCCATTCCCCTTTCCGGGTTCTGACTAAGATTTGGAACATGCATCTAATTCTTAAGCCTTCAACTCGGCCACCAGTGACTACTTGGTCTGACACTCACTAGTGTTATGAGTGGGACTCTTATGGAACTCACACCACTTTCCTGTGTCCTTCTTCGACTTCGTGGTGTTGTTCTTTTCTTGCGGCTTCAACGGGATGTTTTGGGTCACCCCACCTTGGCTTTGTCCTTTGGTCTTCAGATTTTTAGATCCAAAGTCTCGCTTCTTCTGTTTGAATTTTTGCTCGATTTTGACAGCGTATCGGTACGTCGTGCCGAGCGAGGAGATGTTCAGAAACTCCATCTCTTCTTGGATGTATCTATGTAGGCAGCTAATCCAAAATTGGATCCTGGATAAACCTCTAAGTCTAAAAGACTTCATGTAAGAGGTGAAAGGTGCCAAATGGCACACATCCTTTGTAAATCAGAGGAAAATGAAAGTCACAGGCTGCTCTCAGAAATAGTCTCAAGGTAGGGATCCCTCCATTCTGAAACCAATGCAACTTGAATGGGTGCAAATGGATTTCAAATGGGAAAGCTATCATAAAATGAAGCTACCATTTTTCAAAGGAAAAAGAGGCAAAATTCCTTGCAAATGGGTCTAAACAAAAACCCTCTAAGTCTTCCAAATCTCTCAAAAGGGAAAAACAAGCGCAAAAGGAGGAGTTATGGACTCATCGAATAACACTATCGGAGACTTAAAAACATGAGAAAACAGCGAAATGAGGCATATCAGGAGGTTGGCACAATGAATGCACAGGGGCTGTCGGATCTGGCTGATCAACGGTCCAGATCTGATCAGCATGTCACATCGGCAGGTCAGAGCGGAGGCATGGCACAATGGATCGGGGCGATGCAATCGAGCGATCGCCGAAATCAGCGAACACAATGGAGCAGCCACATTATATATATATGTGCGATAGTCTGACTGCAATCGGTGTCGGCGATACCAAAGGGGAAGCGAAAGGGCTGTTGTGACTAGCGATTCGATATGGCCGAACTTGATAGGGTTCCGAAATGGAAATATATATATTTTGAAATCCGCCAAATGAAATTTTTAATGTATTTTGCTTGTTTCATTTATTAAACGAAAAACAAAGGGGCAGGCCAATTGCAATTGCGATAAGCGATCCCCAATCTAACCCGATAGGGATATAAAGCGGGATTATAAAACTTTGAAGTCCAGAACTATGTGTTCTGTGGATTTTTCCCGTGTGTTTGCAACGTTTTCCTGTGTAGCAGAAAACAACTGTTTCAAAGAAATTTTAAGTGTTGATTGCCCTGTCCGTTACCAAATAGGTGGCATCCATCCCAGGAAGCGTTTATCAATGACTGCTAATGCTCAAAGGAAAATGAAGGGACAACGGCTTGAAGACAGAGAGCCCGAGAGGGGAGATAAATAGGCAGTCTGATTTGGCTTAAAAGCCATAGAACGACAGAGAACAGAGGTTGATGGGTCGTAGAACAGTGGCCAAATTATGTTTGTTGCTGAGCTAATGTTGGTGGCAAAGCTGTTGTTGAAGATTTTTTGTTGCTGAAATCCAAGCCAAGGCAAAAGGAGTAGCTCAGAAGCCCAAGGAGGTAGTGCATAAGAAAAAGGAGCAGTTGAGGGAGCCTTTGGGGCCACTTGAAGTTCAAGTGAAAAGCCAAAGAGCGTGAAGGTTGGAGAAGGCAGAAAGGAGCTAGAGCAGGAGAGACAAAGAGATAAGAGCCTGATCCAAAGAGCCAAGAGCTAGAACCAGAGCCAAAGACCCAGAGTCAGAGCCAAGAGTCAGAACTAAGAGCCAAAGAGCCACAGCCAAGAGCCAGAGATTCAAGATCCAAGGGATAAAAGGGGGTCTGAACCCACTGTTTATGTGTAGAATAGCAGGAGTTGAGTCAAATACTTGTAAAAGACTTACACCATAATCCCAAAGAGCCAAGTCAAATTGACAAGAGCTCACAGAGATGTAGCCCAATAATTGTGGGTGAACTCCAAATTATTTGTTGTCTTATGTGTCTATTATTACAGTTGCTTTATTTATTGTTGTATGCATTAATATATCAACTTAAGCACATTCACGTATTAGCACCAATAAAAGATTTTAAATTAAATAATCAACTGAAACAAATACAAGCATACACCCATATTTTCAATCATTTCTTACTTCTGCATTAGTTAATCAATAAGATTTGGGAAAATTCAAGCTTTGGAAGTGGGAGAGGTTCTTGTAAGCTAGACAAGAAACCTAAGAGCCCCATTTTTTAGATTAGGTGGTATCAGAGGTTAAGATTGATTAACCTCACCTTCAAGGAAGCATTATATCAGAATGCTTGATTGACAGAGTAAAGACTACTTGCCTGAAAGTTGTTTGAACAACAAGAGGTTGATTGTATGCTTGTTTGCAGACTGACTATTTGCTGAGTTTGCAGAAGGAAGAAGATTTGATGGCATTCTTCTATCCTAAGGGCCTCAAGGCAATCCAAAGCACAAGTGGTTTGTTGCAAGAGGTTGCTTAAATAAGCTCTTTGTTTATCTTGTTAAAGTTTTTTTGTTCATTGGCATGATGACAACTTCTACAAGTGAGTCCTCAAATTCTGCGTTCTTCACAAGATTCCTTGATGAAGACATGAGGCAAGAATTGTCCACCATGATGTATATGGTGAGAGAAATGTATGAGGATGGAAGGAAGAGCAGTATCCTTAGAAAGCAGTTGAATTCCATGAAGGAAGAGAAGTAGTTTCTTGCTGACAAATTGTAGGAAATGGAGAGGCAAATTCATATTGCAAATATGAACCTGAAGAGGATGCATGAGTTGGAAACACAAATCTTTGTTTCCGGGGAAGCTTTAGTCAAGTACTAGCTTGAAGAAGAGGTAAGTCATTCTATTTTGTCTTCCAATTCCTCTGAGAATTCTTGTATTGGTTCTTTTGAGAAACATACTAAAGGCATAGGTTCCAAGCTAATGTCCAAGAGGGGCTATGAAGGAAAGGGCTTGGGAAAGCATGCACAAGGTATTGTTGAACCAATAATGGTTTAGGAAAGGCCTAAATATTTGGGTCTTGGCTATGGACAGTCTTATGGAGAGAATCCGAAATCTGCCATGAAAGCCATTAAAATAGTGCCAAGAAGGAGTTTCATTTCATGTCCTCTACCTCAAAAGTGTGAAGGTTGTATCCAAGAGGAATACAATAGCTTGAAACATCAATTGCAGGATGCATGTGTTTAGAAGCACACACTTGAACCAGAGAGTTGGGGAGACTCTAACAACCTTGAAGAGTTTGATGGTGTTCCAAAGGGAGCTACTCCTCCATTTGCTTCACCCCCTCATGAAGGCAATAAAGGTGAAAGATGCAAGTATAAATCTGGTTCTAATTATATTCCTTTTGATTTTGCAAAGCATGATAAATTTCACATAAGTATGGGGAAAGAGTTGCATGTTCCTTTTGTGGTTTGGATAACCATGATGTTTCTAGATGTTGGAAGAAAATGGCCGCATACAGGAAGCAGAAGAAGGAAAAGAAGCAAGAAGCCAAAGGTCCATTGGACAAGAAAAATCATGTTGTCAAGAGGATGCACATGCAGTGCACTTAATGCCATAAGCAAGGACATCTTGCTGCAAAGTGTTGGACACTGAATCCAACAATGCTTCTACCGAAGCTGAAGAAAGTGGAAAGAGAAGATGGCAGAAATGGAAGTGAAGATTCCATGAATGATGTGTCTCAAAATGATTCACATGATGATGCTGATGTGTAGGCAAAGGTAGTACCTTTGAAAGCGATTGGTAAGGAATAGTTAGAGTTCTTATCTGATTAAGATTGCATGTCTATTGATGCATCTACATTATAGCTTCGAAAGTACGGTATGCTTAAGTGAAAGTTGAGGGATGAAATGCATGCATTGCATGTGATGCCATGTTGACTTGAAAGAAGTTAGCTCGGTCTCCAAATGAAGACAAGATGAAAGTTTCATCTTTTGGAAAAAGAGTCCTAATGGTCTTTTTCTACATGCTTGACTTGAAGGGTCATTTGTTTAAAGGCATGTTTTCTGGGCTTGTTATCTAGTCCATCATTTGTATGCAAATATAAGACATAGAGGTGTTCACAAGTTGTGAAAATCTATTTCTTTTGTTGAAGCAGGAGTTTAGTCCATCCAGTTGTTGTTTGTATGCTTATTGTTGTTAATAGTTGTGGTTGGGAGCTTGTCAAACAGGTACAAATGAGAGTTTTGTGGAGAAGAAGTACTGAACATTTGTTTGAGCCACCTTGGATCAATGATCAAGGAAAAAAAGCTCAAAACTACCTTCTATGACCATTTCAGTAGAAGTTCTACAGGAAGGCAAGGAGGAAGACAGTTCTTCTCAGGAAGACCAGCCCATGCAAGAGAAGGGAAGTGGTCAGAAACTTTGGTGCACTATGTAAAGGCAAGTGTAGGAAGGCTGAAAGAAGAGGGAAAGTCACTCTCATTTACTGTTCAGATTAGTCTATCAGTCTTTTGGAGACCAAAAATTCTTTTAGTGGGAAGGCATGATCCAGAAATGGATCCTGGATAAACCTCTAAGTCTAAAAGACTTCATGTAAGAGATGAAAGGTGTCAAATGGCACACATCCTTTGTAAATAAGAGGAAAATGAAAGTCGCAGGCTGCTCTCAGAAATGTTCTCATGGTAGGGATCCCTCCTTTTTGAATCTAATGCAACTTGAATGGGCAAAAATGGATTTCAAATGGGAAAGCTATCATAAAATGAAGCTACCCTTTTTCAAAGGAAAAAGAGGCAAAATCCCTTGC
>APFE031639400.1:289651-327432 GCA_000404065.3 Pinus taeda | reverse complement strand
TACTTCATTTCATTAATGTAAAATACTGAAATATGCTTACAAACAGCAATGGAAATAAATGAGCTAGGGCGATGGTAGCTTATCTCTGAGAAGAGATGTGGTGGCTACATGCCTCTGAACTGTGTTACAATGAGGCTGGAAGGCCTATTTATTGTTGAGAAACAATGGAAAACCCTTAACATCCCAAAACCTAAACTTAGAAGATGAAACGCCAAATTGTGGGCCTCGTTTGGATAAATTGGTACATCAATTTCTCAGGGTCATAACTTTGGCACCCGATCTATGTTTGATGCATACAATAGCTTTAGAAAGATCTATCCGAGAACCATAACTTTTGGAAGAGAAACATTAGTTCATGGACCCATGTTGCTGCCAAATTTCCCAAAAAAACGTCATTTAGGGCCTCAAAATGGTTGCGGAAGTTCAGGACCCGAAAAAACTACTAAAAATAGTAAATTGTGCTACAATTACGGAAACTGAAAAACTGAAAGAGACAGTCGTGGGGGTCCAAATGGGATAGGTGGGTGGCCACTAACATCCACCTAGATCATAATAAGTTGTAAAATGTGCCTCTCGATCCAATTATTCATTTGCCTATTAACAATACAGATGATATTGCTAAATTTTTAATAATTACAATTTACAATTTATATGTTTATACGAAATGAAAAACAAAGAGTAACATAAAATAAGTGTAGTGTAACTAATAGATGAAATGGCTTTTTTCGTCGGAATCCAGGGATACAATTTCAGACAAGTTTGTGATTTTTTGTTGTTTAAAATGTGTTTTTGAATGCATAAATGAATTCAACGTCCTAAAAACTTCCTGAGGGCGCTCTAATTCTACAGATTAAACAACTTAAACTCAAACTTTTTAAAATTATTTATTGGATTTTGATTAAACTTGAATGAAAAAAGACCATTTCATTTATTCATTGCACCAAGAGGTGCTCTCTAGTCCGGTATTGAAGAGATGTTGTAATGTCATGTAAACATTAGCGATTTTCGAACTCCTAGGTTTGACGATCCATGGTTTTTTCCATGGTATTCTTAACCCATGGTTTGTCCCATGGTATTCTTAACCCATGGTTTGTCCCATGGTATTCTTCTCCTATGTAGCCTATTTAAAGGCATAGAATTCCGATGAATTTTCCTTCTTTCGAAAGAGAAGGACTTGGTTGGGGTGGAAGCCAACTTGCAAAGTGTAAATGCAGGCGTCAATCAAAGCCCAAATAATAGATATCCCATCTTTCATTAGAAAAATGACAATAATAGTAAGGATCGTCATGATCACCAAAACCTCCCTTTGACTTAAGCTCATATTCAACACAACTAGGGGCTTAGTCCTCAACTCATAAAGAGTCCTCAACACATAAAGAATTGTCCATAGCCTTAGAAGCACAATGATTAAGAACAACAAACCAAGGTGGGATAAAAGGCTGAGGGCCATGACCAAGAAGAGCATGATGAGATTATTAGCACAAAAGTAGGCCCAATTCTTATGGATACTACTACTCGCCTATGTGATTAGCTATGAGTTGTTTTCATGGCCTGCCTTGCAATAGGTTGTTGCGAGAACTTTCTAAGAGTTGAGAGAACAATGCTTTAGTTGTCATCATTGCGCATTGTGAGATGGAATAAATACTCTAATGTGTTTCCCTCATCATTGTTGCTACTTAATTATAACCACTTACTGTAAGTGAATGGAGACAAGTAATGGTTGAAGTTATGGGATGTTTGATGATAATAAATTTACTTACAATTTGTGTTTCATATATTGATACATAATAACAACAACAATCATTCATTATTTCAAGGTCGACTTAGCGATTTTTCTGTTAGATAAAAATAAATGTTCAATGAATTAGGTAATCAACCTTTTATGGCCCTTCAAAAAGTTCTTGTTTTATTTTTATGTTTTTTTAATAAATGTATAGTGTTTGAGTATTATTAGAGTTACCTATTTCATATTTAAATAATAATAATTCCTATTTCTAATCTCTATCATGATATTTCAAACCATATAATTAATAAACATATAAAAACTTAATTTATTTAATTAATAAATGTATAATTAAAACTATAAATCTTTCTCATGTATGTGTGTGTTTTAGACCAGCCTAGATTCATCTTAACTCTAGATATATCAAGTGTCGATAGGGATCAAATCTCTCGAGGTACAAACTTTCCTCATATTTTACACTTAAAAGATAGGTTTGTACCTTGAGAAATTCGATATCTCTTATCACTTAATAGACCTAAAATTAAAATGAATCTAAGTGAGATTTAATCCTTCTTAACACTTGATAAATCCAAAGTTAAAATAAATCTAAACTAATTAAACTACAATTAAAATAAATACTAACAATAAATCCAAAATATTGAAAGAAATTTATCTCTCATAAATGTACAATGTACTGAAATTCAAATTCAAATATATTTTTCCATGGACATATGAAAAACACAATATGGGCTAAACAATGGTTCACACACAAAGATTGTGATGGTTATTGGGTAAATATATGAAAGATATGTGAGGTCCGGATATCCAAGTAAGTCATGTAATTACTTTCATCAAACGTTTTGAAATAATTAAAAAGGACTAAATTTTGAACATCATTTATTGGTTGAATTAAAATTAAAATTAAAATATATTTTGGTGATTACAAATTCATCCGGATTTGGGATTTCGAATCATACCAACTTGCACATGACTTGTAGTTAAATAATATATATTAATATTAATTATTATGATTAATATTAAATTTGTTTGTATTTAAATATATTAAACATTTTTCCTGTTGGGGGTGTTTGGAGATTTCAATACCCACGCAATTGGAAGTTGAGGGAGAAGGCAGGTTATATGCAGAGTTTCAGCTACGGCTTCATCCCATTGATACTCTGGCTGGGTTGTGTAATGTTGATAAACCCCATTGATACTCTGGCTGGGTTGTGTAATGTTGATAAACCCCATTGATACTCTAGCTGGGTTGTGTAATGTTGATAAACCCCATTGATACTCTGGCTGGGTTTTGTAATGTTGATAAACCCCATTGATACTCTGGCTGAGTTGTGTAATGTTGATAAACCCCATTGATACTCTGGCTGGGTTGTGTAATGTTGATAAACCCCATTGATACTCTGGCTGAGTTTTGTAATGTTGATAAACCCCATTGATACTCTGGCTAGGTTGTGTAATGTTGATAAACCCCATTGATACTCTGGCTTAGTCCATCTACATCGATCAGTCTTCTAGATCAGTCCATCTACATCTAGATCATGCCCTCCCTTTGCTTAGTCCATCTACATCGATCAGTCTTCTAGATCAGTCTTCTATAGTCTCTCTTTGCTCTCCTTCCAATTCAGTTTCCTATATGGCTCCATGAAAAAGAATTCCTAGTCACAGGGGTGGCACACCTGATTCACCTTCTACATGACACCAGTGTTTGTTTGGATGTGAATCGGTGGCCAGTCTTTTCGATGCAACTCCTCTAGAGGTCTGTAAGGAAATTCTTCAACTAGAGGCCAAGGAGTTTGGTTATCATGTTTACTTTTCTGATTCGGAGATGGGAGGCAGCACCCTCAAGTGGGTTCCAAACCTGGGGAGGTTTAACAAGAGAATGCTTCACTTCCTTCATTCTATTACCCTACATCGACAACTGGAAACTCTATTAAGCATGGTAATTCGAGACAAACAAGTAGATAAATACAAGTTGTTTGCAGGTCAGGAGGAGATCAAGAGAATTATGACGGATATCAAGTATAACTTGGATGACATTGTGGTCAAATTAACTCGGATAGAGAATTATGTGGTCTTTGTTTCAAAAACTGAATAAAATGTGCAACAAGAGGTGCTTGTGTTTATCAGTTCTCTATCTTTGGTCTCTCCTCGCGCTACCACTTTGCCAATTATCATTCTGGACTAAAAATTCCACCATGCACTCTCTCTCAAGGTCTACTATGGGTGACAACTTGGTTTTTTGTAAGCAATGTCATGATGTTTTTGTCAATTTTTCTTTTGGGAAAATATATGCATTATTGTAGCTCTTTTTTAGCTTTTCTTAGCTCAACACTAGACCTTTAATGATAATGGAGGAATTAAATGGTATTTGTTATAACCTCTAGTTCTTAGGTATTAGAAGTAGTGCAACACCCCGGGCTCCCAATTATTGTGGTTATTAAACTCAGTTTTATGATTTACTGCATTTATTTCTTTTACATTGTGACATTGACTGAGGCTAGAAAGCGAGATAACAAGTTGTTACCTAATTTATGATTAATTAGGAATTAGACATGTTAATAAAATATAAGTTTTTGCTTTAATTAAAAGAAACAGATAACAAAGAAACAATTACACCCCTGCCCTGGAAAGGGAAATATAGAGGGGAAAAGAAGGAAAAAATAGGGTTATCCTAGAGTTGGGGAAAAGGACCAGTGGGAAGTTTCTCATTTACAGTCATCCGAGTGCAGGACTTGAGGCTGGACAGTGGAGTCATGAGGCCCAAGGCACCGACTATAACTGGATATAATCCAGGTGTGAAACTGATCCAGGTGGATATTGCTGGCCACCCGCCAATTCCACTTGGACCCCCACCATTGTTTCTTTCAATTTTTCAGTTTCCTTATTTGTAGCACAATTTACTATTTTTGGCAATTTTTCGGGTCCTGAACTTCCAAAGTTGTTTTGAGGCCCTAAACGACATTTTTTGGGAAAACTGGGAGAAACATGGGTCATTGGTCTAATGTTACTCATCCCAAAGTTTCATTCCTCAGATAGATCTTTCTAACGAGGTATTGTGCACGTCAAACGGAGATCGTATGCCAAAGTTACGACCCCGGGAAGTTAATGTACCAATTTACCCAAAACGGGCCCATAGTTTGGCACTTCATCTCCTAGGGTTAGGGTTTTGGATGTTTATGGTTTTCCATTGTTTCTCAACAATAAATAGGCCTTCGAGCCTCATTGTAAGATAGTTCAGGGGTATGTAGCTGCCACATCTCTCCTCAGAGATAAGTTATCATCGCCTGATCTAGTTTATTTTCACTTCTGTTTGTAAGCATATTTCAATATTTTACATTAATGAAATGAAGTATTATTTCTATTGTATCTCTATATTTATGGCTATCTCTGTAATTTTATGCATTCCTGTTTAAATCTGAATCAATGGTATCAGAGGGGTCTGCTCTTTCTTTGTTTTTCTTTGCATGTCCCCAATGAGGTTGGGATATAAGGAGTTAGGGCTTGAACTAGTCGAACCTTTGCAAGACCAGACTTGCAAATCCCGACGACCTCCCATGGCGGATGAAAAGAAAGACGAGGGGGCAGGAGATCCTATCAAAATCTTGCTCGAAGAGGCCCTCGAGCAGCAAAGTAACGCGATGATGGACAACTTTACCTAGATCCTTCAGCGGCTACCCAAGGGCGACACATCTACTTCCAGTAGCTACTCTGGAAGCACCACACCCTTTAAGGTACAAGTTAACTTTGACATTCCCATATTTGAGGGTCAAATAGATGCAGACGCTATAGATAAATGGTTAAATCTACTAGAATGGTATTTTTCTTTCATGATTTTTCCAACTGGGAAAAGATTACTTTTTCTCTTCTCAAAGTCACCCCCCATGTCAAGGATTGGTGGGAAACCTACTGCGAGTAGAAGGATGAAAGTACAACCTCACTGTTTTCAGCCGCAACCACTTGGAATTCATTCTAGAATGACATCAAAGACCATTACTACCCTGTCAGAAGCTATGAGGATAAATACGTAAAGTGGACCACGTTGCAGCAAGGAAGGGACCAACACGTGTCGGAGTTTACCAATATTTTTCATACCCTTCACACAAAGTTGAGTATAAAGGATTATGTGCTGCATTTGGTACTCAAATACTATGGTTGCCTACATAGGTACATCCAGGACGAGATGGATTTTTTGGACATCTCCTCGCTCAACACGACGTACCAATACACTGTCAAGATCGAGCAGAAGTTTAAACAGAAGAAGCGAGACTTTGGATCTGCAAATCCAAAGCAAGGGAAAAGTGCCCCCAAACCACTGAACAAAGGACAAAGCCAAGGCGAGGTGGCCCAGGACAACCCACCAAAGCCGCAAGCAAAGAAAAACACTGCAAAGCCGAAGAAGGACACGGGAAAGTCGTGTGAGTTCCATAAGAGCTCCACTCACAACACAAGTGAGTGTCAGACCAAGCAGTCACTCGTGGCCGCGCTAAACTCTTCGTAATCAGATGCATGTTTAGACTCTGAGTTGGAACCCAATAAGGGGAATGAAAAGGGGAAGAAAATTATCGATGCAGAGCCCAATGCCACCGTTGCCACCACGAAGATCCAGAAGGAGGAACCCAAAGATCCAGAGGAGGAGGAGTGTCTCTTCCACTCCTAGATGTGGGTAAAGGGCTCCCCGCTACAATTCATTGTCAACAACTGGACCTAAAAGAACCTCATTTCATGAGAGATCATGAAGTGGTTGGGCTTACCGACCACAACACATCTACAATTGTACACCATCAGGTGGCTTCACCAAGGACGAGATCTTCGCGTGAGCCAGAAGTGTCGCCTTCCATACACCATCAAGCCCTTCATGGATGAGGTATTGTGTGACGTTGCTCCCCTTGATGTTTGTGATGTATTATTAGGCCAATCATACTTATGAAGCGACATGTTGTATATCAATCAAGGCCTCATGCTGTTATTGTTACTTTGGGAAATAAGTTGTACCGGATACCAGAGATAGCACCACCTACCACCATCTCTTTGGTTACTGCAAACAATGTAGTAAGCTCATTTCCAAAACTGGGTTGTTTTCTTGATGACACGCCCTCAAGGAAAGAAGAAGACGGTGACCACGACCTCCAAATGGGGCCCCTCTACACGACAACTACAGATGGACAAGGTCGTGGAGGAGTACGAGGACATCTTCACGTCCCCCGCAGGGGTTCCTCTGCACTGCCAAGTCAAGCACTCCATCGATCTGACCTAGTGTGCCGCTACCCAATGTACCAATCTATCAGCGCTCTATTCTGGAGAATGATGAAATCAAGAGGCAGATTCAAGAGCTTTTGCAGAAAGGTCACATCCGACTGAGCTCATTGCCCTGTGGGAGCTCGATCATGTTGGTACAGAAGAAGGATGGGACTTGGAGACTATGTATTGACTATCGGGCGTTGAACAAGATCACTTTCCAGAATAGGTACCCGGTGCCACGCATTGATGACATTCTAAACCAATTGAAGGGGGGGGAAATATTTCGGCAAGATCGATTTGAAGTCAGGATATCACTAGGTACCAATCGAACCCTTCGATGTGTGGAAGACTGCCTTCAAAGCTAAGGAAGGAATTTTCGAATGGTTGGTTATGCCTTTCAGGTTGATGAATGCTCCTGCAACCTTCATGAGGCTAATAGATGACATCTTGCAGCCATTCATCAACTCATTTATAGAAGTATGCTTAGATGACATCCTGATCTTCAACCAGAGTTGGGAAGAGCACTTCCACCACATCCGGCAGGTTCTCCAAACACTGCGGCAACACAAGTTATGTGCCAATTTGGAGAAACGCACATTTTACATGACCTAAGTTTAGTATCTGGGATACATTATTGATGAACATGGGGTGCATGTGGATCCAGCCAAGATCCAAGTCATTCGGGATTGGCCATCTCCAACCACTCTGACAAAGCTCCACAACTTTCTGGGCCTTGCCAACTTCTACTACAGGTTCGTGTTGGGATTTTTTCATATCACTTGGCCCTTGAGTCAATTCAGCAAGGGAGGAGCAAAATAAAACTTCTTTTGGTCTGAATCTCAACAGAAGGAATTCATAGAGTTGAAACATCGCCTCTGCTCGACACCAGTGCTCGCATTACCAGACTTGCAACAACCATTTGAGATCGAGACAGATGCATATGACTATGCTATTGAGGCAGTCCTTACTCAACATGGGCATCCAGTGGCATATCACAGTGAGACACTTTCAAACACAATCCGGAAGTACCCCACTTATGACAAAGAGATGTATTCCATTGTGTAGGCCTGCTGAAAATGGAATAAGTACATTTTTGGGAAGGAAATGGTCATCCACACAGACCACCAGTCCGTGCAATTCATACAGATGCAAGGGAATTTGTAGAGTGATCGCCATCAAAAGTGGTTCACATACCTGCAACAGTTCCATTTGAATATCAAGTATAAGAAGGGAAGCACCAATAATGTTGTTGATTGCCTTAGTCGACCACCGATCGTAGCGTTAATCACCACGCTCAACTCTTGTGGGCACGAGACTTCTGATTGGCCACTTCTCTACAAAAGTGACCCATAATTCGACCACACATACTAGACACTCTTGGAGGTTCAGCATGTTCTAGATTTTCACCTCCAGGATGTCCTGTTATGCCACCTGCATCACCTTTGTGTTCCTTCAAGTGAGCATGCCAACATGATTTGGGAAGAACACTACAGTTGGCTTGATGGGCATTTTGGGGTCAATAAAATGGTGGCAATACTGCAGAAGTATTTCTATTTGTTAAATTTTTGACAGGATTTCGGGAAGTACATCAGATCCTTCACTACCTGTGCCATTGCCAAACCAACCATCAAGAAGCAAGGCCTCTATACTCCGTTGCCCACCCCTAATCGACCTTGGGAATCCATCTCCATGGATTACATTTCAGGCCTTCCTTCTACTTAGCATGGAAAAGACAGTGTTTTTGTGGTCTTCGACAGGTTCTCAAAGATGGCCATTATGCCAGCCTTCATGAATATATCACAGTAGAAGCCACTGCTAAACTCTTCTTTGAATGAGTGTGGGTACACTTTGGGATCTCACAGTATATCATCTCAGATCAGGATAGTAGTTTCCTCAGTAAATTTTGGTCCAGTCTCTAGTCGATGTTGGACACCAAACTCACTAAGTCCAAAGGCTTCCATCCCCAAACTGATGGCCAGACAGAGGCTATCAACAGGATGATCATACACATTCTACGCATGTACAACTCAAAGAATTCATGCGCATGGGATGAGAGCCTCCCATATGTTCAGCACATCTATAACTGGGCTCTCTACAGCTCGACTGGCCACATCCCTTTTCAGGTGGGCTTGGGATTCCAACCACTATGTCCCATTGATGTGGCCATGCCATTTGCAGCTACTCAGACAGATTCGGCTCATGTCCAGTCTGAAATAGATAAGGAAAACAGCTTCATTGAGCACATCCAACATATCCACCAGTAGGTCCACGACATTCTGGAGAAATCAAATGCCAAGTACAAGCACCGACATGATCAACATCAGGTGTCACACAAGTTTCAGGTGGGCGACAAAGTCTGGTTGCATTTGCAAAAGGAATGCCTTACTGGAGCATATCGAAAAACTAGACCACTCTGATATGGTCCTTACACCATTACCAAGGTTGTGGGAGACAATGTATTTGAGCTCAGCATTCCCCCATTCCTTGGCATGCACCCAGTGTTCAATGTGGACCGCCTTCGGCCATACTTTCCACCATTACTAGACGCATCCGACATTGTAGAACAACTCACACCAATAGAGTTAAATCCAGATTGCATGGAACAAGATGCAACTGATTAGATCGTGGACACGAAGATCAAGTGCACTTGCTAGCAGAAGATGCAACTGTATCGAGTTGTCAAAGTAGGCCAACTCCTTCACTAGGGCAAGTGGCTCACCAGAGACCAAGTTCAGCAGAAGTTTCCTCATCTTATGGAGGAACTCAACGCAATGGGGATCATTGCTTCCTAAGTGGGGAGGAATGATCCAGGTAGACATTGATGGCCACCCGCAAATTCCACTTGGACCCCCACCATTTTTTCTTTCAGTTTTTCAGTTTCCTTATTTGTAGCACGATTTACTATTTTTGGCAGTTTTTTGGGTCCTTAACTTCCGGAACCGTTTTGAGGCCCTAAATGACGTTTTTGGGGAAAATTGGGAGAAATATGGGTCCATGGACTACTGGTGCTCATCCCAAATTTTTAGTCCTCTGATAGATCTTTCTAATGATGTATTATGCACGTCAAACAGAGATTGTATGCCAAAGTTACGACCCCGAGAAGTTGATGTACCAATTTACCCAAAACGGGGCCATAGTTTGGTGCTTCATCTCCTAGGGTTAGGGTTTTGGATGTTGAGGGTTTTCAATTGTTTCTAAACAATAATAGGTCTTCGAGATTGATTGTAAGACAGTTTAGGGGCATGTAGCCACCACCTCTCTGAGTCCTCAGAGATAAGCTACCATCGCCCGAGCTAGTTTATTTCCATTTCTATTTGTAAGTATTATTTTTGTTGTATCTCTGTATTTATTGTTATATTTGTAATTTTTTATGTTCCTATTTAAATCCGGATCAGAAACAGAGAAAGTGCTCGGGGGAGAGCCTAGACATAATCGCCAGGCTCGAGGTTGGGAGGAGAGACTTTCTAGATGAAGCTAGGTTCATATATTTACAAGTTTAAGACAGATAAGTATCCTAGGCTTTAACTAAAGGATGGTATTACTTTATGAGAAGTTATTTGTTTACAGGAATAGAATTAGCAAAATAATTATGCAAAAATATTCAGTAATAAATATGCATTAGTATACAGTAATGTCAAACAGTCAGCGATCATGAAATGTTCCTTGCTCAGCATTTTCTGTAGAATACTACATGTGCAGTAGAATATAAATAACTAATAGACAATGAATCCCTTTTAACTAAGCTCTTGATAAGCAAAATATCTATATTCTGTCATACATAAAATACCGACCAAAACCCAAAACAATGCAGGAACCTTTCCATTTCCTTTTGGCTTAGCTTGCCTTTGCAAGCTGGAGTCAGGTGAAAGAGGTTGTTTGGTAGAAATAAATCAAACCCTTAAATCCCAAGAGAAAGTGTTATAAAACCCTAAGGCGAATTATTATTTCGACAAAGGGCAAGCACCACTTCTTAGAACTACTCTATTAGTAAAAATCACACAATTGTAAGTAAGGAGTAAAACAACTTCCATAAGGGAATAATACCTTAGCAGAAGTATAACAGCAAGTCGAAAATAATCAAAGAGATTTCAAGTCAAATATATATCATAACTACATAATGAGAAAATAAACAATTCTTCCAGCAAAAAGATATCGAGAACAAACCCTTTATAAATATATGTAACTGTGTAAAGAATTTATAAGTTTCACAGAAATAAACCTATATATATAACTTAACAAACTTCAGAATTTAAGTAGCATAGTTTTTCCCAAAACTGAAATAAGGCCAAGATATCCCTTCTCTGTCCCTCAAAAGATTTAAGTACTTCAAAAGGATTAATTACTTTCAATCTGGCAATTTAGCCACTAATCTATGAGACCAGTAGACTAGAAAAGATTAAATACAGTTCATTACAAAATTCCAGAGTGTGGCATCACCAAAACAGTCTTTCACATATTCATGCGCACTGTAAGTTCAAGCTAAGCATCTCACCAGAATAAACGAGCAACATAAACTACAAATGTTCAAACATAAGAACCCGGGATCAGGGGTTTCCAACCTGTAATAGTTTGTAAAGTTGTGAGTGTGCATAATCGTCGGAAACCCAAAAGCTTAACCAAAAAAGCACCCTTACTGTATAGCAACATACCTACAAAAACCCAATTGCAAACATTGTTAATTGAATGGGAAAGACCTGTATCATATCTAAAACACAACCAATAAATTGTGGGAAGAGCCAGCCCTAACCTAAGTTCAGAAGACTGCAACTGGAGGCCGTCCAACTACCTTGCATAGAATCCCTTCCGGGGTTAGAAAAATGCATGGGAAAGGAATAAAAAAGAACTATAAGTGTTTATTACAAATAGAGACTTACCCTTTTCATGCTGATAACGGAAAATGCCATTCCTCGCAGAGTTTGAAAAGTTTGATGTCAAACCTAACCAACAAGAGTATGTATTAACCCTATGCGCCAAAATAACTCCCAAGTAGATACAGAATATGACCCGAAATAAAGAACTGAAATAGAAGAGATTGAAGGTTCTAGATTACCTCCCCACAGAGGAAAAACGGACAGAGCCATGGATCATGGAGGTAGAGACAAAGAACCAGCGAAGAAACTAGGAGCCAAAATGTTGCAGAGTAGTCAAAACCCTCACCTCGAGTTTGAAAATGAGTTTCTCTTCGGTGGGAAACAGTGAGTTAGGTAGTTGGAAAATCCCTAAACCCTCCTCACTATCAAATTGCCCAGACCCAATCAACGGACTAGATCCATACCATATGTCGCAGCTAAAGCGAAAGGATGGACAGCTGCCAGTGGCATAGTCGCCTGGGATCAAGCCATGTGGAACCATGTGTAGACGACATTTATTACAAGTCGAGTAATATTTTGGATGCCTTGTGGAAGGCCATGTGAGCCATTTCGGTATAGCAGAGCCAACCGTGGGCAGTAATGTAGAAATAAATGAACAAGACGTGCCATAGAAACTCGCCCAACCTCTGTGGCATACATATGATTTGATTCAATGCATACGATTTGATTTAATACATGGATAGATATGTAATAATAAATTTTTATTTCATTTTTACGTACTATAGTTTAAGTTGTCGTTACAAATGGTATCAGAGCTTAGGTTTTTACATTGAGAATCTTGGGGAATTTATAAATATATATGAAAAATGCATGTGCTCTCTATAATTTAACTAAGTGAACCTGTATGTGAACATAAAGATCACCTCCATGCAAGAAGGGGAAAAATGTAGAGGAGCCCAGGACCACCCAATTCACCAGGAACAAACTATGTGAATGTTAACCCTGATATTTGGATTCAGCTAGGCAAGGAATCTTGTCAAACTAATGCAGTCTTACTCAAAACTGTGCAACAGCTCCATGGAGAGATGACTAATTTAAGAACAAATAATGAGTGACTCTATCTAGAATAGGAGAAAATCCTAAGAAGTCTGTCCAATCGACAGAACCAACAACATCCAGACCCCAGTGTTGAAGATAGGGAGAAGGCCCCAACAACTCAAAACAGAGAGGAAAATGTGGATTCAGCCGAAAGACATGGGGAAGATGAAGAAGGCCGCTCAAACAATGTTTCCGACCAACGCAAGACAGAAAGACGAAAATCTGAATTACAAGGTGAATTTAAAAAGATTAAACCATCACTTTTTGAAGGAGCCAAAGGAGGGTTGAACAAGAAAGGAAGAAGTCTGATTTCAAGCAGACATCCAAAATTTTCTGATAGTAGAAATATACAGCAAAAGCCTCTCAGTAAATTCCCAGCAAGGAATCAACGCAAGGCTACTTATTCTGAACATAGACTGTCAGAAGGGATTAATAAATTTAGTAATGATCAAAAGGCAAAACCACCGTTGTAATGTTGGGGATGCAGAGAACCACGCTACTACAAAAACTTTCTGCATAAGGCAAGAACGGAACAACTAGCAAACATGCAGGAAACATCATTGTCGGAGAAGTGGTGAGGAGCATGCCTAGAATTAATGTTTCCCTGGATGATCACAAAGCAAAGTATCAACCGACCATGATTGAATGTGAAGGTATGATCGCTAAGGAACTTGTTTTCGGTTTTGTTTGATCCAGGTGCTAGCTTAAGTTATGTTAGTCCTAAAGTGATAGAAAAGTGTCAACTGCAGAACAGTAAATTCCCAAAACCCACTGCGGAAAAAAGAAAGCTAGTTGCCAAAATAGAACAATGTCCCATAGTAATATTAGGACATCCCATTCACGTGAACCTTAACATTCTTCCTTTGGGTTCATATGAAATTTTAATCAGAATGGATTGGTTGGAAAATGTTGGTCCTTGGTTGATTGCAAACAAAAATCTATCAGTTTTATTTTAGAATCAGGACAAAGAAAGGAACTTTAAGGAATCAAGACCAATACCAAACTACGCCCTATCACTGCTAGTTAGTTAGGAAAATGTATTAGGAAGGGTTTTCAAATATATGTTGTTCAAGTGGGATTTACCAACACTAAGAATAAAATGACCTCCTTGGATAATATTCCTATTATTTAGGAATTTTCCGATGTATTTCCTGAATCCATCCCTGGATTAACACCCATGCGGGATATTGACTTCACCATTGAACTAATTCCAAATGCAGCCCCGATATCCAAGGCCCCTTACCGCATGATCATACCTAAGTTGACAGAACTCAAGATGCAACTTCAAGAGCTTTTGGATAAAAAGTACATCCGCCCCACTGTGTCCCCTTGGGGTTCCCCCGTACTATTTGTACGGAAGAAATATGGAACGTTGATATTGTGTATCGATTATCATCAGTTAAATAAGATGACCATCAAAAATAAGTATCCCTTGCCACATATTGATGATTTATTCGATCAAGTGTAGGGAGCCAAAGTATTTTCAAAAATTGATATAAGATCTAGTTACCACCAAATAAGGATAAAGGAAGAAAACATTTACAAAACTGCATTCTAAACTTGTTATGGTCATTATGATTTCATAGTATTTCCATTTCGCCTCACAAATGCCCCAACTACCTTTATGAGTTTGATGCACGGTATTTCCAACCCTATTTTGATAAGTTTGTATTAATTTTTATTGACGACATTTTGATATACTCTAAAAATCAGGAGGAGCACAAAGAACATTTAAGAATTGTGCTACAAACTTTACGGGAGAACTAGTTATATGCCAAATTTAGCAAGTGCGGTTTTTTCAAACCTCAGATCTAATATTTGGGTCACGTTATATTTATATCAGCAGAAAGAATAGCGATGGACCCAGAAAAGATGAAAACCATTATGGAATGGACCGCTCCAAATAATGTCATTGATATCAAATCCTTCTTGGGTTTGGTTAGGTACTACTACCGATTCATTGAAGGGTTTTCATAAATTTCCTTTCCAATGACCTCCTTAGAGGAAAAGGGACACATCTTTCAATGGACAGCCGAGTGTCAGCAAAGTTTTGAAAGATTAAAACACTTACTTATCACTGCACCCATGCTAAAGGTAGCAGATCCAGAAAAGTATTTTGTGGTTTGCACGAATGCAAGTAAAGAGGGTGTTGGTGAGTGATGACACAAGGAGGAAAATTTATTGCTTACGAATCATGGAAATTGAAAGAATATGAACATCGATATTTCACTTATGACCTTGAATTAACAACGATAGTGCATGCACTTAAAAAGTGGCGACATTACCTGTTGGGGAATAAATTTTTGCTACTAACAGATCATAACAGCCTTACTAACTTCTTCAACCAGTCTAGCTTAAATGCTTGACAGGCCAGATGGATGGCAGTTTTAAGTGAGTGTGATTTTGAAATGACGCACCTTAAGGGGAAAGAAAACTGATTGGTTGATGCATTGAGTAGGAAGGTACATTGTATTTATGAAGTTCAAATCAGCCAATCATGCTCCAACATTCCAAAAATTATAAAGGAAGCATTTGTCAAAGATCCAGAATACATTTTTATTTCGTAGCAGATAAAGGAAGCTCTATTAAAAGGAGAAAATCAGATTTCGAAATAAGTATTGATAACCTCATTACCTTTAAAAACATAATTTATATTCCTAACCAAAGCTCTGTTAAACAATTAATAATGGATGAGTTTCATCGAAAACCATGTGCGGGTCACCTAGGTTACTAGAAACTTTTAACAACCATCAAGAAAGGGTATTTTTGGCCCGGATTAAGGAAGGCTATTACTAAGTACTTGTCCAAATGTTTGGAGAGTTAGTTGGTGAGGGCAGAACATCAACATCTTGCTTGTTTTTTGCAACCACTGCCCATTCCGGAATGCAAATGGGAGACCATATCTTTGGACTTCATCAATGGTTAACCCTGCACCAGGAAGCAATATGAACCAATTATGGTTGTAGTAGACAAGTTGAGTAAAATTGCACACTTCATACTTGTGAAGTCCACTTACAAAACTATGGAAATCGCAGACATATTTATGAAGGAAATTTTTCGCCTACACGGGATACCCAAAGTGGTAATTTCAGACCGGGATATGAAATTTACATCCACATTCTAGAAAACCCTCTTTTCAAGATTGGGTATCTAGATCCAATTTAGTACAGCTTACCATCCCCAAATAGACGGACAAACTGAGCGGGTAAATCAAGTGTTGGGAGACATGTTATGCATGTTTGTGGTGCAACGGGCACATAAGTGGGAGGATTACCTCCAGCTCATGGAATTTTCATACAATAATGGACATCATGAATCACTGGGTATGAGCTCCTTTGAGGTCTTATATCGAAGAAAGTGCAAAGTGCCTGTGGACTGGAATAACCCTGTTAATAAGCTAGCATTGGGTCCTGACATGCTAGTAGAGATGGAGAAATTTGTCAAGAAGATTTGACAGAATCTAAGGGCTGCCTAGGATAGGCAGAAAATGTATGCAGATAAAAAGAGGACAGACAGAGAATTTCAACTGGGAGATCACGTATATCTGAGAGTAAAGCCCCGAAAAAGTTCCTTACAGTGGAGGAGTTGTGCTAAGTTAGCACCCCAATACTGTGGACCTTTTCAAGTCTTGGAATGAATTGGAGCTGTAGCATATAAACTCGCATTACCAAGCCACTTTTGGGTCCACAAAGTTTTTCATGATTCATTGTTAAAAAAATATGTGTACAACCCACGACATATAATAAACTGGGAAAATATTCAGGTAATAAGCTAAGAGAATATATGTTGTTTTTTTATATACTATTTGATAAAATTATGACTGTGAATTATGTATTTATAGGTCGAACCGGAAGGAGAGATTCTCGAAGAACCTTTTTGTATTCTCAACCTGAGAGAAACCACCCTGCGGAAGCAAGCCATCACCCATGTTAAAGTGTAGTGGAAGCACTTTGGCCCGGATGAGGCCACCTGGGAAGAGGAGGGATTTATGTGGGAAGCTTATACGACATTGTTTTCTTAAATTAGAAAGAACACCTAGGATGGTGTTCCTCACATGGGGGGGGGAGATGTAACACCCCAAGTCCTAGGAAATAATTATTGTGGTTATTAAACTTAGTTTTATTATTTACTACATTTATTTCTTTTACATTATGACATTGAATGAGGCTGGAAAGCTAGATAAAAAGTTGTTACCTAATTTATGATTAATTATGAATTTAAACATGTTAATAAAATATAATTGTTTGCTTTAATTGAAAGAAACAGATAACAAAGAAACAGTTATTACCCCTACCTTGGAAAGGGAAATATAGAGGGGAAAAGAAGGAAAAAAGAGGGCTATCCTAGAGCTGGGGAAAAGGACCAGTGGGAAGTTGGTCATTTACAGTCATCCGAGTGCAGGACTTGAGGCTGGAAAGTGAAGTCCTGAGGCCCAAGGCACCGAATGTAACTGGATATAATCCAGGTGTGAAACAGAGAAAGTACTAGGGGGAGAGCCTGGACGTAATCGCCAGGCTCAAGGCTGGGAGGAGAGACTTTCCAGACGAAGCTGGGTTCATATATTTACAAGTTTAAGACACATAAGTATCCTAGGCTTTAACTAAAGGATTGTATTACTTTATGAGAAGTTATTTGTTTACAAGAACAGAATTAGCAAAAGAATTATGCAGAAATATTCAGTAATAAATATGCATTAGTATACAGTAATGCCAAACAGTCAATGATCATGAAATCTTCCTTGCTCAACATTTTTTGTATAATATTACATATGCAGTAGAATATAAATAACTAACAGAAAATGAGTCGCTTTTAACTAAGCTCTTGATAAGCAAAATATTTATATTTTGTCATACATAAAATACTGACCAAAACCCAAAACAATGCAGGAACCTTAACTACCCTCTGCAAGCTAGAGTCAGGTGAAAGAGGTCATTTGGAAGAAATAAATCAAACCTTTAAATCCTGACAAAAATTGTAG
This sequence comes from Pinus taeda, assembly GCA_000404065.3. Classification (NCBI taxonomy): domain Eukaryota; kingdom Viridiplantae; phylum Streptophyta; class Pinopsida; order Pinales; family Pinaceae; genus Pinus; species Pinus taeda. The sequence continues at coordinate 309,566 of APFE031639400.1, read as the reverse complement.
TAAAACTCTAAGGCAAATTCTTGTTTCGACAAAGGGAAAGCACCACTTATTAGAACTATTGTATTAGTAAAAATCTCACAATTGCAAGTATGGAGTAAAACGACTTCCAGAAGGGAATAATACCTTAGCAGAAGTATGACAGCAAGTCGAAAATAACCAAAGAGATTTCAAGTCAAATATATATCATAACTACATTACAAGAACATAAACAATTCTTCCAGCAATAAGATATCGGGAACATACCCTTTATAAATATATGCAATTATGTAAGGAATTTATAAGTTTCACATAAATAAACCTATATATATAACTGAACAAACTTCAAAATTTAAGTAGCAAAATTTTTCCCAGAACTGAAATAAGGTCGAGAGGTCCCTTCTCTATCCCTCAAAATATTTAAGTACTTCAAAAGGATTAATTACTTTCAAACTGGTAATTTAGCCACTAATTTTCAAGACTAGCAGCCTAGAAAATCTTTAAAACAGTTCATTAAAAAATTCTGGAGTGCGGCATCACCAAAATAGTCTTTCACATATTCATGTGCATTGTAAGTTCAAGTTAGGAATTTCACCAGAATAAATGAGTAGCATAAACTACAAAGGGTCAAACATAAGAACCCGGGATGAGGGGTTTCCAACTTGTAACAGTTTGTAAATTTGTGAGTGCGCATAATCGTCGGAAACCCAAAAGATTAACCACAAAAGCACCCTAATAGTATAGTAGCATACCTACAAAAACCTAATTGCAAACATTAAAATTGAATGGGAAAGACCTATATCATATCTAAAACACAACCAGTAAATCGTGGGAAGATCCATCCCTTACCTGAGTTCAGTAGACTGCAACCGGAGGTCGTCCAACTACCTTGCATAGAATCCCTTCCGAGGTTATAAAAATACATGGGAAAGGAATAAAAAGGAATTGTAAGTGTTTATCACAAATAGAGACTTAACCTTTTCATGCCAATGATGGAAAATTCCATTCCTTGGAAAGTCTAAAAAGCTGGATGCCAAACCTGGCGAACAAGAGTATGTATTAACCTTATGCGTCGAAAGAACTCCCAAGTAGATATAGAATATGACCGGGAATAAGGAACTGAAATGGAAGAGAGTGAAGGTTTTGGATTACCTCCTCGCGAACGATGAACATACAGAGCCATGGATCATGGAGGCAAAGACAAAGAACCAACAGAGAAACCAGGAGCCGAAATGTTACAGAATAGTCAAAACACTCACCTCTAATTTGCAAATTAGCTTCTCTTCGGCGGGAGACAATGAGTTGGGTAGTTGGAAAAGCCCTAAACCCTCCTCACCGTCAGATCGCCCAAACCCAATTAATGAACGAGATTTATACCACATGTCGCATCCAAAGCGAAATGATGGACAATTGCCATCAGCATAGTCGCCTGGGATCAAACTCCATGGAGCCATGTGCAAACGACATTTATTTCTAAGTTGGGCAATAGTCTGGATGCCTCGTGGAAGGCCATGCGACCCCTTTCGGTATGGCAGTGCCAACTGTCAGCAGTAATGTGGAAATAAATTAACAAGACGTGCCATAGAAACTCACCTAGCCTCTGTGTCACATATATGGTTTGATTTAATGCATATGGTCTGATTTAATACATGGATAGATATGTAATAATAATTTATTTATTTATTTATTTTGTTTATTTATTTATTACTGTAGTTTAAGTTTTCGTTACAAGTAGGGTACTCTCAACTTGTCAATTTTTTCTATTGTTGGTCTAGTGGTGTCTATGGTTATCCATGGTGGTAGATATGATCTCCCAGGACACTCTTTTGGATGTATGTTGAACAGTTTTTAGTGTAAAATATTTTGATATAAAATGAAATCTACCGAAGAAATTTACAAAAAAATAAGAGACCAATGATTTATTGAAATTTTCTATGTAATAATAGAATCATAGCTTATTTTATACCAAGGAAGTAGTAGCTTTAGACCAATAATGTTTTAATTATTTTGATTGTTTATAATTTTTTTAGATTAAAAAAAATTTGAAATAGTTTTATATAATTATTTTCATAATTTTCCCGATGAGGGAGACTCTGGGTATATCAACCCAAAGTGATCACATCCCTCCAGCTATAGGGCCTTACCTCAAGAGTGTCAAAGAGAATCCGACCCACTTCGGTCGATGAGGTCTTTGGCAACTGGAAATTGACAATTAAACTAACCATTTAAATTATATAATTTATTTACATTGAAAAAATGAAAAAATAACATAATAATTTTTAAATCTTGAGACTTAGAATTTAATTTTTTTTCAAAATTAATATTTTTAAAAATATAATAAAAAGATTATAATCTAATTTTTTATTTCTTGAATTTGTAATTATTTTACATTGTGAATAATCTTAATAAATTATTTATAATTTTTGTTGTGTTTTGGTTTTATAATTTATTTATTATAAATTCTTATTTATTATTTAATGTTATGTTAAAAATTGTATCAATTTTAAATTATAATTATATATATATATATAATATATATATATATATATATATATATAATCTTTAATATATTATTATAATTTTTTGTGTTTTGGTTTATAATTGTTTTTTAATAAATTATAATTTTTTGGTTGTGTAGGTTATAATATTTATATATTTTCTATATTATTTATTTAATGTTATTGTTTAAAATGTTATCAATTTTTATATTATATATTATAATATTATATATATATATATATATATATATTTCATATTAGTATTATATTATATATTTATATTTCATATTAGGTATGAAAAATATTAAAATATATGTATATATATATATAGAGAGTTAACATCCACTTAGACCAAACAAAACAAAATAAATTCATATTTCTCTATGAAATCTTAAGATGTAGTTTATGTTTTTTTATCAATGGTGTGAATATTTTGGAATAAGGTTTATGGAATTTTAATTTAATTATCAATAATTATTAAATAGATGATGTTGGCATTATGATACAGGTATGACACAAGTGTTGTCCTTGATGGCAACTCTCTCAGATGAAAGATCACAGTATAGCAGGAAATCAGCAAGAATGAAGAAAGAAAGGTATACGCAGGTTCACTATACACCAAGTCGCGTATACACATAGCTTCACTATATACAAAGGCGCGTATATCGTGCACATGCACTTTCACAGAAGGAAAGGCATGTACATGTTGGAAAACTAAGTTTTGGTCCATGGTATTTTGGTATTGGTCCATCGTATTTGGTCCGAGGTATTGACCCTAGGTATTGGGTCCAAGGTATTGGTCCTATGTGGTTTTGGACCACAATATTGAGAGAGGCCTAAACCTATATAAGGAGAAGAAGATCATTAGGCCAAATGGGCAAGTATGCAAGTGCTGAATATCTAATGAAGTGTGAGATCTAGTATGCAGGTTATGGGTATGTGATGCTTTGTTAAGGATGCACCTATGTGGCGAATGAAGGTTGATGGATCGGGATCATGAAGACTAAAATGCATTATCATTATATGGTATGATCATGTAGTTCAGATCTGAATACTGACGCATGTCTTATCCTTTATATCTGATGATATGGGTATGACTGATGTCTGGAATAGCTGCAAAGTTATGAATAATTATTTGCAGATCTGTACGCGGGTTCCTTTGGTAAAAGCGCGTATACACGCTGGTTTGGCTCATCCGAGTAACATATACAGCATGAGGTATGATATTTGAAGTTGTAGTTGGGTCTGGTTGTTATTGCAGAGTTCTATGTTCTGCTCTATGTTCTGGTGACTGTGTTTTGATGATAAGGTTTCAGTGATTCAGTATTGGGTGATTTAGAGATTTATGATGTAGGTGTAGTTGATGGTTGTATTGCAGTAGTGATTGATTTGTGCTTGAATTTTGTTGATGGGTCGAGTATGAAAATTGGATGAAATGTAGCCCTCATATTATGGTGTTGTGCTTCAGGAGTATCCAGTATGAAAATTTATGAAACGTGGTCCCTAGAGGAAGAGAGAAGGTCGCAGCCTTTTGTAGGCTGACACCAACATACTGGTAGACATATCTTTTATTTTTGTTTGTGGAAAAACCTATGAACAGTTTTTGAAACCAATGTTTCGGACTAGCTTAGTGAGTCCATCATCAGGGAAATGTGATTTGTATTTTTGATGGTAAACATATCGCCTAGTACAAGAGCCAGGGGGTCGGAGCTCCCTTCTAGTAGCAGCTGGAAAATGAGAGAGGGTTGTAGCCTTCTGTAGGTCGGTGCCTACGTACTAGTTAATATATCAACTAGTATAAGAGCCATGGTGTTGTAGCTCCCTTCCAGTAGTAGATGGAGAACAAGAGAAGGTTGTAGCCTTCTGCAGGTAGGTGCCTGCGTACTGGTATGAGTCTGCGCTAGTGCAAGATTGTAAATAGGTTTTTCTTATATTAAAGGAAGATGGTAACAGGTGGTTTTTGTCCCGCATTGGGTTTCCACCTTATGTCATGGTGTTCATGTGTGCTTCTTATGTGTGATGATCTGTTCTGTTTTAGTACACATGTTTACTGTTTATATGGTTAATGAAGTTCTGATGCACTGATTAAAGATCAACATATAATGGATTAACTAAATCATATGTTTGCTGGATATACGCTAGTTGCATTAAACATAGTTGTGTGTACACACGGGTTCCCTTAACTGAAGTAGCGTATATGAATCTGAGTATGGAAATGAAAAAGTTATTGATTTTCTAATACTGATTCACACCCCCCCCCCCCTCTCAATATTATTTCCAACAATTAGTATCAGAGCAGGCCCTTTGGTAGAAGCTTGATCGCTTGAAGGAGATCTGTAGAACAATGGGAAAGAAAGCACATCAGAAGAAGAAGACAGCTCAAAGGAATAGTGACAGCCTGCCATTGGGTGGAAGCAAGTATTCAAATTTTAATCACCTCAGATTGAAGATGAGCAAGAAAATGAAGCATCAGATAAACTCATAGATCAACAAGATCTATTTAACAAAAGGGAGAGTTCCCTCAAAGAAGAAGTTATCAGCTTAAAAGCTCAGCTAGAGTGTGCCTTCAGAGTACATCAAATATTGCAGGGGCAAAATGAAGAACAAGAAAATGAGATTCTCAAACTAAGGCAACAAGTGGAAGAAGGAAGAAAGTCTGAAGAAATCTTGAAGACGCAATATCTGGAAAAGGAAGAACAACATCAGGTTGAGGTAAATATCTTGAAAGGTAAATTAGAAGAAAAAGATAAACTATCATGATTTCAAGACATTACTAAGATTTTGGATGATATTCTTAGTAGTCAAAGGTCACCTACTATCAAAACTGGTCTTGGTTTTTATGAATTTGTTAAAGGTGAATCTAGCTCACAAGGTGAGGTAAGGAACTCTAATGTAAAATCTGAAATGTTCAACAAGGAGATGAGAGGTCAACAACCAAGGAAATAAATTCTTCAAAGAAAACCTTTTGCTCCTAACTATGGAAGTAATAGACGGTTATTTCCTCCAATGAATAATTTTGAATGTTATGTATGTCAAAGATGTTATGCATGTAACAAGCTTGGACATATAATAAAGGAATGCAAGAGAAGATTTTGGGCACCATACCAAAAGGAGAAAGCATCATCACAGTTGAAGATATGGAAGAAAAAGGAAGTACACTCAGAAAGATGTGGCATAGCAAAGTATACAAACATGACAGACTCAGAGGGAGCTGAAGGTGTGGAACCTCAATGTTCTAAATATCATAAGCAAGTTTCATAAAGACAAGTCGTACGCATACATGAGTTAGAAGTTGCACAGTAGCGTATATGTTGGTTTGAGGAAAAGCAGTGGGACAGACTCAAGAAAAGGGGTCTGATATGATTCAGTCAATTATTTGCTCTGTTTGATAATGGTTACAATCTGTTGATAATGTGTGGAAATGTGTTAGTACTCATAAGATGTTGTTTAGAAGTACTTTTGATCCTAACTTGATGATGATGCCTTAATACTTCTTGCTGATATATGCATGATCAGATCTGACAGTGAATAGATGGAACAAGTTCAAGGGGGGCATATGCTTTGAATAAATGCATTGTTGGCATTATGGTTAGAAATCTTTGGTGATGATGCTTATCTGGCTAAATGATTGTTTGTTGGCCAAGAGAATGGTCTGGATGTTGGTGACAGATGCTTATGGTGCAGATCATATATGGTGTATGATAGTTGTTTATGACTATCATGGTCCTGTTTAGATTGTTGATCATTGTTATAAAAGTCATGTATATCATTTGATGTAAAGGTCATGAAAAGACCTAATTTGTGACCCTATTTTGCATGGGAAGGATGATGTAATAATGTCTATTTCAATCATCTATAAACATTTGGTATATCCCCACTTGGTCGGGTGGATGAGTCAAAATGGTGTATCCCCACTTAGTTGGGAGATTGATGTATGTATGAGTCAATGGTGATAGGAATTTCATACTCACTTAGTTGAGTTGTAGAGTCATGTTATTGGTTGGGATGATGGGTCCAGTATGAAAATTGGATGAAATGTGACCCTCATATTATGGTGTTGTGCTTCAGGAGTATCCAGTATGAAAATTTATGAAACTTGGTCCCTGGAGGAAGAGATAAGGTCGTAGCCTTCTGTAGGTCGACGCCTATGTACTGGTAAACATATCACCCTATACAAGAGCCAGGGGTTCGGAGCTCCCCTCCAGTATCAGCTGGAAAACAAGGGAGGGATGTAGCTTTCTATAGGTTGGCGCCTACGTACTAGTAAATATATTAGCTAGTACAAGAGCTAGGGGGTTATAGCTCACTTCCAGTAGTAGCTGGAGAATGAGAGAAGGTTGTAGCCTTCTGCGGGTGGGTGCCTGCATAATGGTATGAGTCTGCGCCAGTACAAGATTGTAAACAGTTTTTTCTTATATTAAATGAAGACGGCAGCAGGTGGTTTTTGTCCCGCATTGGGTTTCCACCTTATATCATGGTGTTCATGTGTGCTTCTTATGTGTGATGATCTATTCTGTTTTACTACACCTATTTACTGTTTATGTGGTTAATGAAGTTCTGATGCACTGATTAAAGATCAACATATAATGGATTAATTTAATCATAAGTTTACTGGATATACGCTAGTTGCATTAAACACAATTGCGTGTACACGCGGGTTCCCTTAATTGAAGTAGCGTATATGAATCTAAGTATGGAAATGAAAAATTTATTGATTTTCTAATACTGATTCACCCCCCCCCCCTCAGTATTATTTCCAACAATTGGTGTCAGAGCAGGTCCTTTGGTAGAAGCTTGATCGTTTGAAGGAGATTCGTAGAACAATAGGAAAGAAAGCACATCAGAAGAAGAAGACAGCTCAAAGGAACAGAGACAGCCTGTCATTGTGTGGAAGCAAGTATTCAGATTCTGAATCACCTCAGATTGAAGATGAGCAAGCAAATGAAGCATCAGATAAACTCATAGATCAACAAGATCTATTTAACAAAAGGGAGAGTGCCCTAAAAGAAGAAGTTATTAGCTTAAAAGCTCAACTGGATTGTGCCTTCAGAGTACATCAAATATTGTAGGAGAAGAATGAAGAACAAGAAAATGAGATTCTCAAACTAAGGAAACAAGTGGAAGAAGGAATAAATTCTGAAGAAATCTTGAAGAAGCAATATCTGGAAAAGGAAGAACAACATCAGGTTGAGGTAAATATCTTGAAAGGTAAATTAGAAGAAAAAGATAAACTATCATGATTTCAAGAGAGTACTAAGATTTTGGATGATATTCTTAGTAGTCAAAGGTCACCTGCTATCAAAATTGGTCTTGGTTTTTATGAATTTGTTGACGATGAATCTAGCTCATAAGGTGAGGTAAGGAACTCTAATGCAAAATCTAAAATGTTCAACAAGGAGATGAGAGGTCAACAACAAAGGAAACAAATTCTTCAAAGAAAATCTTTTGCTCCTAGCTGTGGAAGTAATAGACAGTTATTTCCTCCAATGAATAATGTTGAATTTTATGTATGTCATATTCTTCGACATGTTGCAAAAAGATGCAGAAGTAGAATGGTTCAAGACTGTCACATAGAAAGAGCATCACATTCCAGGTACTTTAAGGGGTATTGTTTTTCTTGCAGTATGTTTGGTCACAAAGCTGTTGACTGCTACAGAAGGAATATGAAACATGTAAGATGTTATGCATGTGACAAGCTTGGACATATAGCAAAGGAATGCAGGAGAAGATTTTGGGCACCATACCAAAAGGAGGAAACATCATCACAGTTGAAGATATGGAAGAAAAAGGAAGTACAATCAGAAATATGTGGCATAACAGAGTATACAAACATGACAGACTCAGAGGGAGATGAAGTATGGAACCTCAATGTTCTAAATATCATAAGCAAATTTCATAAAGATAAGTCGTGTGTATACGCAAATTAGAAGCTACACAGTAGCGTATATGTTGGTTTGAGGAAAAGCAGTGGGATATACTCAAGAAAAAGGGTCTAATATGATTCAGTCAATTATTTTTTTTGTTTGATAATGGTTACAATATGTTGATGATGTGTGGAAATGTGTTAGTACTCACAAGATGTTGTTTAGAAGTACTTTTGATCCTAACTTGATGATGATGATGCCTTGATACTTCTTGCTGATATATGCATGATCAGATCTGACAGTGAATAGATGGAATAGGTTCAAGGGGATCATATGCTTTGAATAAATGCATTTTTGGCATTATGGTTAGAAATATTCGGTGATGATGCTTATCTGGCTAAATTATTGTTGGTTTGCCAAGAGAATGGTCTGGATGCTAGTGAAAAATGCTTATGGTGCAGATCATATATGGTGTATGATAGTTTCTAATGACTATCATGGTCCTGTTTAGATTACTGGTCATTGTTATAAAAGTCATGTATATCATTTGATGTAAAGGTCATGAAAAGACCTAATTTGTAACCCCATTTTGCATAGGAAGGATGATGTAACAATGTCTATTTTAGTCATGTATAAACATTTGGTATATCCCCACTTGGTTGGGTGGATGAGTCAAAATGGTGTATCCCCACTTAGTTGGGAGATTGATGTATGTATGAGTCAATGGTGATAGGAATTTCATACTCACTTAGTTGAGTTCTAGATTCATATTATTCTTTTGAAGAATATCTTTGCGGACTCGGCATCTGCTGAGGGGGAGCATGGACGGATTGATACATCTTAGCATGTACAAAGGAGGAGCTCAATCAGAGATTTCAACATGTACTCAGGGGGAGTATGGACAAAAAAATGTATATCAAGGGAGAGAATATCTTGGTTTGCCCTTTTCCCTTGATGTCAAAGGGGGAGAGTGACTTGGTGTGGTTGTTGCCATCAAGTCCAAAGGGGGAGATTGTTGGCATTATGATACAGGTATGACACAAGTGTTGTCCTTGATGGCAACTCTCTCAGATGAAAGATCACAGTATAGCAGGAAATCAGCAAGAATGAAGAAAGAAAGGTATATGTAGGTTCACTATATACCAAATCGCGTATGCACGTAGGTTCACTATATACAAAGGCATGTATATCATACACATGCACTTTCGCAGAAGGAAAGATGCGTACATGTTGGAAAACTAAGTTTTGGTCCGTGGTATTTGGTCCATGGTATTTTGGTATTGTTCCATGGTATTTGGTCAGAGGTATTGACCCCAGGTATTGGGTCCACGGTATTGGTCCTACGTGGTTTTGGACCATGGTATTGAGAGAGGCCTAAACCTATATAAGGAGAAGAATATCATTAGGCCAAATGGGCAAGTATGCAAGTGATGAATATCTGATGAAGTGTGAGATCTAGTATGCAGGTTATGCGTATGTGATGCTTTGTTAAGGATGCACCTATGTGGTGAATGAAGGTTGATGGACAGGGATCATGAAGACTAAAATGCATTATCATTATATGGTATGATCATGAATAGTTCAGATCTGAATATCGACGCATGTCTTATCCTTTATATCTGATGATCTAGGTATGGCTGATGTTTGGAATAGCTGCAAAGTTATGAATAAATATTTGCAAATCTTTACGCGGGTTCGCTTTGGTAAAATCATGTATACACACTAGTTTGGCTCATTCGAGTAATGTATACAGTATGAAGTATGATATTTGAAGTTGTAGTTGGGTCTGGTTGTTATTGCAGAGTTCTGTGTTCTGCTCTGTGTTGTGGTGACTATGTTTTCATGACAGGGTTTCAGTGATTCAGTATTGGGTGATTCAGAGGTTGATTATGTAGGTGTAGTTGATGGTTGTATTACAGTAGTGATTGATTTGTGCTTGAATGTTGTTGATGGGTCCAGTATGAAAATTGTATGAAACGTTGCCTTCATATTATGGTGTTGTGCTTCAGGAGTATCCGGTATGAAAATTTATGAAACATGGTCCCTGGAGGAAGAGATAAGGTCGTAGCCTTCTATAAGTCGGTGCCTAGGTACTGATAAAAATATCGTCTTGTATTAGAGCCAAGGAGTCAGAGCTCCCTTCTAGTAGCAGCTGGAAAATGAGAGAGGGTTGTAGCCTCCTGTAGGTTGGCGCCTACGTACTAGTAAATATATCGGATAGTACAAGAGCCAGGGGGTTGTAGCTCTCTTCCAGTAGTAGTTGGAGAATGAGAGAATGTTGTAGCCTTCTGCAGGTGGGTGCCTACGTACTGGTATGAGTCTGCGCCAGTACAAGATTGTAAACAAGTTTTCTTATATTAAAGGAAGACGGCAACAGGTGGTTTTTGTCTCGCAATGGGTTTCCACCTTATATCATGGTGTTCATGTGTGCTGCTTATGTGTGACGATCTGTTCTGTTTTACTACACCTATTTATTATTTATATGGTTAATGAAGTTATGATGCACTAATTAAAGATCAACATATAATGGATTAACTGAATCATAAGTTTACTGGATATACGCTAGTTGCATTAAACACAGTTGCATGTACACGAAGGTTCACTTAATTGAAGTAGCGTGTATGAATCTAAGTATGAAAATGAAAAAGTTATTGATTTGATAATATTGATTCACCCCTCCACCTCCCCCCCCCCCCCCACTGCCCCCTCTCAGTATTATTCCATTAGATGATAAGGATTTAACCTTCATAGAGTATTCTAAAATATTATTCATAGTAGTCACAAACTAAAGATTTGAGGTTTATCTCAAAATAGTTATATTAGTACTATCTTTTTAATTAAATTGATTAATTAAAAAAAAAAAACTAATATGAACCTAAGTTATGGTTTTTTGAACATATTGTATTAGTAAACCATGATATTGGTCTGTGGTATTGTAACAAAGCCTATTTACAAGTTAAAATTCTTTATTTTATGTATGTTTTCTAAATGTATATATGTTTAACTCATATATTATTTGTTCTTATAACTAGGGCAACCACATGACTTAAATAGTTGATATATTTCAATAAGCATCAAAACACTCATTTCATTATACATCTCATAATAGGCTTTGTTACAATACCATGGTTTTTCAATACAACATGCCCAAAAAACCATAACTTGCTTCATATGACAGTTATTCATATGACATTTTTTCAATTGGTCAATTTATTTGAAATAACAAACAAAATATAACTTCTATGGAGATAAACCTCAACCATGGATTTGTATATAATACTGTGAATATTTTAGAAATTTAGTCAAAGTTAAATCCCACCATCCACAATATTATTTATAATTAATTTCAAGTTTTTAAAATCATTTCAAAATTTTAGAATATTCAGTCAAAGCTAAATCTCTACCTTCCACTATATTATTTATAATTAAATTAAATTTAAAAATCATTTTTAAATCTGCGGCTTATCAATTATTAATAAATTATTATTAATTTAAAATAAAATTATAATTTAGCAAATTTTTATGATTTTTTCAAATTTACCAATTGAAATATATTATAAAATAATCATTTTAATATATATAATTTATTAATTTACATTATTATCAATTTTAAATTAAACATATAAAAAAAAAGTCATATATTTCATAAAAATGCTTTATATAATTAATTTTCAAAATATATATAGTTAAAGCCCAAAAAAAAACCTAAATTTAAATCAAATAAATTTTCTTTAAAACAAAATAATGTTTTGCAGAGTTTTATATAACTAATTTATAATTTTCAATGATTATTTTCTACATTTTCTCAAATAGTTTCACACTAGACATTATTGAATCATCAATGTGGCAAGAAGGACGAGCAGAATCTAGTTTGACACTGGACATTTGTAAAAATAGGAGGAGCAAAATCTTTAGAATAGTAAAAATGATCTTTGGTTGGGTGGGACGTAATTTTCATTTAAGACTAATCAAACCGTATTTTCCACAAACATAAAATTCTACTAACCTATATGGACTCTCTACTTTAACACCATTAAGTCCTACCATGGAAGGGACATAATGAACGATGCTCCAAATTTTGAGAAGATGGGAATTTCCAGAGCTAGAAACCTGTCGAATCTCATATTTCTAAAACAATGTAGAGATGAAAACCTCACTCCAAATTTCGCCAAATGTAGCCATCCCCTTAAACATGGTTGGAACATTTATGTCTTCAATAATCTTAGTAAAACTCTCATCAAACATGAAATCAAATTCACCAGATTTCGATTAATTAGAATATCTGAAAAACTTCTGGGCTTGCATCTCCAACTATCATCATCTCTTTGCTTTGATCTTTGGCATAACTTAGATGCCTTCACCTTCATCAAAGCTGAAAGGATTCTTGATTACACTTTCGCAAATAAAACCAAAAAACTTAAAACCCTAAGAAACAATGACCTCAAAAATAACGCATAAGATATTCTCATAAATATTTCCACAACTCAGGTGCATCAAAAACCAACTGGCATTCCAACTCGGAGTTAATCCAGGCCATACCCAACCCCTCCCAACAGCATTCTCCCCCCACAACGCACCGAGGCTATGCTCTCTCCAACAGTCTAGTTACATATACGCAGAAAAAAGGCAATCCTCAGCATAATACTACTCTAAACCATGATCCCATCACGCAATTGGACAATATCTCAAGTATGTGTTGTAACACGCAAGTCATAAATACGCAGAAAGGCAATGATATTTCTCAACACCGAGGCTTCACTCTCTCCAACAATTTGGTTACATATATGCAGAAAAAAGGCAATCCTCAGCATAGTACTGCTCTAAACCATGATCCCATCACGCAATTGGACAATATCTCAGGTATGTGCTGCCACACGCAAGTCATAAATACACTGAAAGGCAATGATACTGCTCAGATGAAATTTTCGCTAAATGGAGCCATGGTTTAGATAAACTTAATGAATTTTTATCACACATAAACAACCTCTCTAAACATATAAAATTCACTATTGAAATTGAAAAAGACAACCAACTCCCCTTCCTAGATGTCCTCCTTACCAAGAAAAATGGCAAACTAAGCCACCAGGTCTTCAGGAAACAAACTCACACTAACAAATATCTTCATTCAAATTCCCACCACCACCCAAAGCAAAAAGTCGGTGTCATCAAAACCCTAGCTACTAGAGCTTCTAGAATCTCTGACCCTGAACATCTAGAGGAAGAACTTAACCATCTCTACAAGGTCTTTATAAACAATGGCTATCAAAAAAACATTATCCAAAAAATAATTAAAGAATCCACAATCAATACCCAAAAAGGGAAAACTCTTGAAAACCCTAGAATCTCCTTACCCTATATAAAAGGAACCACAGACAAAATTGCCAAAATTCTCACCAAGCATAACATCATGGTTGCCCTCATGACCCCTAACACCATCAAAAACATGCTTGATTCTGCAAAGGACTTAATAGACCCAAAAAATCACAAAGGAGTATACTTGATTCCTTGCTCATGTGGAAAAGTATATATAGGTGAAACAGGGAGATCCTTTGCAATAAGGTTAAAAGAACACATTAATGATATTACAAGAAATAGGTCAGAAAAATCAGGTCTGGCAGAGCATGCATGTTCTTCCTCACACTATATTTGTATGGAACAAGCAAAATTAATTCAAAAGGAAGACCATTATTTAAAAAGAAGGGTGAAAGAGGCAATTGAAACTGAGAATCCTCCAACAACATGAATAGAGATGACAGTCTAAAATTAAGTAGCACCTGGAGACCCTTATTAAATAAAATAAAAAAGCAGTAAATACAAATTAATAAATAAATAAATATAACCAACCCTATCTAACTCTCTTTTAAATATAATTTAATAAGTCAACATAAATAAACCTTCAAACTATTACTTTAAAATTATATACATTACTAGTAAAGCATTTAGTACATAGCATGAAACTTGAATATATGGGTTAGAATCTTAAAAATAAAATTAATAAATAAATATTTACAAAAAATAATAAAAGTTAAATAAATATTAATAATATAATTATATAATATATATATATATATATATTTATATATAATATATTTATATATATATATATATATAATATATTTATATATATATATATTATATATATAATTAGTTAGGCTGACATTAAAAGAACACATCAAATATTTTTCAATTAACTATTAATAGCTCCATGATTTCACGCTCTCTCTTCTCAAAATACAAATCACATTGCCCTGATGATGGACTCACCAAGCTAGTCTGAAACGTTGGTTTCAAAAACTGTTCACTGGTTTTTCCAAAAACATTAAAAAATTGTGTTTGTTATCGTTTTACTCGACTTAGATTTACTATTAAGGTTGTCTATTAATTCTTAATCTTCATTGTGTTTTTTATTAACCATTCCATTTCAATAATACTACCCCTTTTTAAAAGTGGAGACATTAATAATCCATCCAACTATAGAATAATTATGATCAATTCTTTGTTTGCAAATATTTTCAGCAGCATGGTAGAAGACATAATTAGCAAGTGGGGAGAAGTAAAAGAAAAGAGGGCAAGAGGACAAACGGGTTTTAGGTCGAAACATTCTACAATGGATCATGGCATCACGTTGAGACACATTGTTGAAAAGGTTTGGGAGGACAAAGAAGAAGTATTTTGTTGCTTTGTTGACTTCAAAAAAGCATTTGACACAGTCCCTAGGGATAATTTGTGGCATAGAATGGAAGAACTTGAAATTCTTGTGCATTATAGAGCTGTTATCCATAGACTTTATGAAGAAGTGAAAGTCAAAATTAGAACCTCAATAGGTATTTCAGAAAGCTTTAGAAGTGACATTGGAGTCAAGCAAGGTTGCCCTCTATCCCCCACTCTTTTTGGTCTATATATTGATAGATTGGAAGAGTAGCTAAATCTGCAAGGTGGAGATGGTGTTCAGTTGGGGGAGTTTGTGATAAAGCTTCTTTTATATGTTGATGATATTGTATTGATTTCTAAATTGGCCCATGGATTGCAAATGCACTTATATGTCATTGAGCATTTTTGTAGAGTGGTCGGGATGCAAGTCAATACTAGCAAGGCCAAAATAATGATTTTTCTAATAAAAGGAAGTAGAGCCAGCATACTTTCTGGTTTGAAGACAACATTCTTGAAGAAGTAAATGAGTACAAGTACCTTGGGATCGATTTAAACAACAAACTCAATTGGGAGGACTGCAGAAAGAAGAGAAGTTTAGGAGGGTGGAAAGAATTATATGCTCTTCAAAAAAGATGTAGAGAGGTAGAGTTATGGGATTGGAAAATGATTAAAGTGCTCTTTAGACTCCTAGTTTGTCCAATGATGCTATATGGGTGTGAATTGTGGGCTAGCGGCACTTCCGTCTCAAAATGGAAACAAATTGAGAAAATCCAAAAACGCTTGATCATGAGCAAGTTCAAAATAAAAAGTTTGGTACCTTATGAGATAATGTTGAGTGAAATAGGATCAACTTCCATTGAAGCAATTGCTATGGTGCGGCTCATAAGATACCTAAATATAATTGAACAAATGAGAGTAGGTAGATGGCCTAATGTTATCTTCAATGAAGGCATCAGTGAAAGAAAGAAAACATGGATGAAACAAAACTACACATGGATGCAAAAATGGAATATCTATCTCAATGCCTATCCCACAAATAGCAAGGAGCTAAAGGATTTTGTTATGGAGAAATTTTGTAAAAAGGTATGGGGAAAAGGGTTGGGTAGAAAGAAGAAATATTACATTGAGGAATTCAACCCTACGTGTGATTTAAATAAAAAAGAGTTCATTGGAGCTAGCATTTCGTGGAGGGAAAAGGTTCTTATTGCTCCATTAAGGACCAACTCACATCAACTTCGGTGTGAAACATGTCGGTGGAAAAGGCCTAAAGAAGCTTGGGAAGAACGAGTGTGTACATTTTGCACATTTGGGGCTGTGGAATCAGAAAAACATTTCATTTTGGAATGTGATGCATTCAAAGACATCAGAGAAAGTTATGAGAACATGTTAGCATCAGTTTCTTGGCATTGTCTTTTTAGTGAGGGGATTGTTGGAAGGTTGGGTCAGCTCATCATCAATTTGAATCGAAAAAGGACTGAATTGCAAAAAGTGAAAAATAGTAGACTATTTTTAGTCTCGTGGGCCTTAAAATATCATTTCATTTCATTACAAATCAAGTATTGCTCTTTTTCGGTCATCAAAGCGCTGCATTGTTCCTTTTTCATGCCTATAAATTGACATCTAGGCATCTGTTTAAATTATTATTTGTTTTAGAATTCAATTTCAATCAATATGCTTTTTATATACCGTTTTGATTTAAAAACGTGAGTAAAAAATAATTTTTATTATGTTATTAGTTTAATATAGATTTTTATAATTAGTTTAATTGTATCAATTAAATAATTAGTAAATATAATATTAATAGGTATCAATCTATATAAGCATCAAAAACATATATTTCAACCATATAAAATTAAATTATTGGTTAAATGTTGAATATATTCAATTCATAATGAGGTATCAAACTTTTCTTTCATAATACTTCTCATATTGCTAAAATTAAAAAAGTCAAAAAAACAAACTAAATTATAATTTTATTATTATTATTATTATTAACCTAGTCATGTCTATTTTAGAATAAGGCTTCCAGAATTTTAATTTAATTATCAATAATTATTAGGTGGATGGTAAAGATTTAACCTCTACAAAATATTCTAGAATATTCATAATAATATACACAAATAAAGGTTGAGATTTATCTCAAAAGTAGTTATGTCATTCTTTCCCTTTTAATTTAATTGATTAATAAAAAAAATGTCATATGAACAAGTGTCATATAAAGTGAGTTATGATTTTTTGGGCATGTGGTATTGATTAGTCATGGTATCGGCCCATGATATTGTAACAAATCCTATTTACATTAAATATCTCCATAGTAAAGTGGGGGTATATATCCATGGCTAAGAATATTGTGTCAAAATATCCAAAATCAAACTTTATTAAACAATCGAGCAGCTTATGGGTGTGAAACACCACCTGT
Organism: Pinus taeda; assembly: GCA_000404065.3. Taxonomy (NCBI): domain Eukaryota; kingdom Viridiplantae; phylum Streptophyta; class Pinopsida; order Pinales; family Pinaceae; genus Pinus; species Pinus taeda. The sequence goes on along the minus strand of APFE031639400.1, from coordinate 292,158 downwards.
AAGATTGCCTCTGCAATACACACTCTTCCCCTCATACATTACGTGTGGAATATATATAACAATCACACATTTACGGAAGTTGAACTGAATCCTATAAACCAGGAACAGAATCCTAATCTAGTGTTTGGTTGGAACAATTTCTACATTAATCTCAACACTCCCCCTTAATGGAGAAATGGATTCACATATATACCTAACACTTCCCTAAACAACTCAAATTTGATTCTACGAAGAGGTTTGGTAAAAATATTAGTAGCATTGTCACAACTATTACAATACTCAATATGGATTTCTTTTGACTGAACTTTCTCCTTGACAAAATGAAACTGTATATCGATATGATTTGTGTTCTCATGAAATACTAGATTATTTACAAGTTTGATGGAGCTCTAGTTGTCACATTTGATCACTATTGCAACCTTTTGTTCTTCTCCAGCATCAAGGAGAAGTCTCCTCAACCAAACTGGTTCACATGTTGCTACACACATAGCTTGATATTCATCTTCCACAAAAGAAAAGGATATTGTGTTCTACTTTTTGCTACTCCATGTAATGACCCTGGATCCAATGTTGAATGCATAGCTTGTTATGGATCATCTGTCATCTACATTTCCAGCCTAATCGAAGTCTGAAAAACTTGTCAATCTAACATCACACGAATTAGTATAAACAATACCAAAATCTAAGGTTCCTTGGAGATACCTTAAAACACCTTTTGCTGCAACCCAATGGCTCTCAAGGGGCTTTGACATAAATTGGATCAATGTACTAACCGCATAAGCCAAATCAGGCTTAGTTGTAGTCAAGTAGATTAGACTCCAAACCAGTTGTCTGTACAATGTTGCATCTGCTGTTAGGGTCCCACCCTAACCCCCTTATCTATGTAATGGGACCACGTCATAGTCAAGAGTCAATAAAGCCCATATTAATAATTGTAAGCGGTTAATCCGCAATTAATAAAGGAACCACAGTTAGTTGCAAATGGGTCGTTTTATTAGATTAGAGTGTTATAGGTAATGCGCGCATTGGCCGTGGTATTCACGTAGGGATCATATATAAAGGATAGAACTCCTTGCGGGAGCATCGTGTCTTATTTTTGTAATCGAGCTCTGCTCTCTTTGAGGTTTTGCCCCTCGAAGAGGCAAGTGAACATTACTCTCTGAATAATAAAATCATTGCCATTTTTTGTTCTGGGTATCTTTTCTTCACATATTTTGTGTTCTCGGTCTCTTTTCTTTGCATATTCTGTATTTGGGTATCATTTGCAGGTTAAGAGCATAACAAGTGGTATCTGAGCACTTTCCAGGGCCGGTGGGATCTCCATTTAGTAGAAAAAAAAAAAAATTGGCTTGAGACGTGTTCTGTCGTCTTTAAACCACGGGATCTGTCGTTGAGCGCATAAATCTGTGAATTTGGGGAGGCATGCACGCAGGAAATACAAGAGGTGGTCACATCTGTTGGACTCCCTTGTAACCTCTGTGGGTACCCCTTCGAGTAGTAGCGCATTAGACAGAACCGCGCACGGACTGTCTTCCACGTACCCTCTGGGTATATCGGAAGCCCCATAGGCTCCCTGAAAACCTCGCCATAGATAAACCAGCGACCGTCTTGCGGCTACAGTACACCGAGAACAGCACTCGGAGAGATTACTCGCCTGTATGATAGGGTAGTCGGGTGGTACGGCTAAGGGTACGGTCGACCTTCCTTAGTTAGAGCCCTGAAACATTGGGCCGAGTACTACTGCCAGACCCTTATGTATATTGCGATATGTAGCACCTGACACTCCTCAATACCCTAGTTCCTTTTTTAATCATCATCTCTTTCAGATCCGCTTGAGCAAAGAAGTGCAGTAGCAGCAGACATCAGTCCCAACCAGAAAGTTCCGATCTATTAGATTCATCAGATCTGCAGAAGCAGTCAGTTCAGCCGTCCAGCGCTACCCGAGTCGCCATTCAGATCTCTCAGATCCACCAGACCAGAAGCGTTGTGCAGGGTTCCTATACCAAGGTATAATTGTCGCAGGACTTTTGGCCGCATTGACATTTTGAGGATTTGGCGACTGCAGTATTGATCAAGAATGAGTAAAACTCCATTAGGAGTAAAAAAATAAATAAAAAATAAAAAAATCAGGATGCTTATTGGTGATATAGCCCATTAAAATCAAGACGACGAGCTGAGCATGGTGGTACCATTCAATTAATTGGGCAAATTTTTTTGGTTGTCCCAATTTTTCATCAGGTCGGTGTATGGTAGCAACTAGAGCTCAAGCGATGGCCAATGAAAGGATGGACAAACTGGAAGAAACGGTGAACCAAATCCAAAATTAGCTTAACAGACTAGATCTGGATATCATGAACTCAACGCTTAAAGGAATGAGTCTCCATCTATAGAAATTGCAGGGAAAAGGCAAGGAGGATTTTATGTCAAACGGCAAGGAGCAAGCCCACGAGGAGGGATATAATGGCCATGAAGGCATTTACGGTGAATCTAGCCACTCTCCTCACGTC
>APFE031639400.1:267320-282448 GCA_000404065.3 Pinus taeda | reverse complement strand
ACCATATAAGAAAACATCACTCAAAGACAAGGGATGTCAGAAACTCTCTCCCAAATTCTACGGACCATATCAAGTACTTCAACGCATTGGAGAAGTGGCCTACAAGTTGGCTTTGCCACCTACTGCAAAAATCCATCCCGTTTTTCATGTCTCATGCCTCAAGAAAGTGATTGGGAACAATTGCAGAATTCAGACTAGTCTACCGGAATTGGACGAAGAAGGATCCATCTGGCTTCAACCGGAACAGGTCCTCGACACACGAGTCAAGAAACTGCGCGGCCGCATGATTAAGGAAGTCCTAGTCAAATGGAAAGACACCTCTCCAGAAGATGCAACTTGGGAGCCAGCCACTATTCTGCAGCAGTTTCCGCATCTTCAGCCTTGAGGACAAGGCTAGTCTTAAGGGGGTGGGCATGTTAGGGTCCCACCCTAACCCCCTTATCTATGTAATGGGACCACGTCATAGTCAAGAGTCAATAAAGCCCATATTAATAATTGTAAGTGGTTAATCCGCAATTAATAAAGGAACCACAGTTAGTTGCAAATGGGTAGTAGTATTAGATAGATGGTATTAGTAATACACGGTATTGGCCCGTGGTATTACACGTAGGAGTCATATATAAAGTATAGAAACTCCCTGTGAGGAGCATCGTGTCTTATTTTTTTAATCAAGCTCTGCTCTATTGGAGGTTGCCCCCTCGAAGAGGCAAGTGAACATTACTCTCTGAATAATAAAATCATTGCCATTCTGTGTTCTGGGTATCTTTTCTTCGCATATTCTGTGTTCTCGGTCTCTTTTCTTCGCATATTCTGTATTTGGGTATCATTTGCAGGTTAAGAGCATAACATCTGCCTCCTTAGATCCATCATCTTTCTGAAGTTTTAAGTTCTGTTGTAAGGGTATTGTTGTAGCTTTGCACTGATCCATTCTGAACTTTTCTAGTAAGATCCTTACATACTTACTTTATGACAAAAGTTTTTCCAGAATTCCTCCAGACTTCCAAACCCAAACAGTAGTGTAGTTCTCCAAGGTCTTTCATCTCAAAAACTTGTGACATCTTCTCTTTGATTTCTTTAATGAGATCATCAACATTCCCTGTAATGATTAGTTCATCTACATTTAAAGAAATCAAAACAATCCTCCCCTCTTTATCAAACATGATATAAATATTAGGGTCATTTTTTCTTCTTTTATAACCATGTTGCAAGAAAAATGAATCAATTTTGTCATACCATGACCTGGGTGCCTATTTTAATCCATACGGTGCTTTCTTCAACCTACAAACTAGATGTTCTTCCCCCTATTCGACAAACCCCTCAGGTTGCACTAAGTAGACTTTTTATTTTAAGTCCCCATTTGAAAATGAAGATTTAACATCTAGTTGGTGAATCATCCAATGGTGTTTGGTAGCTAAATCAATTATTATTTTGACTGTGTTTAATTTAGCTACAGGGGCAAATGTTTCATCATAATCTATGCCTTCTTGTTGTGAATACCCCTTTGCAACCAACGTAGCTTTATACTTATTTATGCTCCCATTTGCTTTAAATTTAGGCTTATACAACCATTTTCATCCTATGGGTTGTTTGCCACTAGGTAGTTTAACTAAATCCCAAGTTTTGTTTCTGAGAATTGATTCATATTCCTCTTCCATAGTAGCCCTCCATTCACTATATTGACTAGCTTCTTTATAACTAGAGGGTTCAACAACATTCATCATACTAGTTATAAAAGCATTTTCCCTATATCTTGCTGGCAACTGAACTTTCCTACCTGATCTCCTGAGTGGTGGGGTAGCTTCAAACCTTGTCAGATCATCATTTTCTAGACATGGCTTGACAGTTACATCATCTTCTTCCCCTTCCTGCTGCTGCATCTGTTGTTTCTCATTGTTGTCACCTGATTCATCACTTCCTTCTTCCACCAACAAGGGCACGTGCCAGTCTTCCTTAGCACTCTAATGGCTTCCATCATTAACCTGCTCATGAAACACTACATTTGTTCTTGCAAACACTTTATGAGTAGAGGGATTAAACAATTTGTAAGCCTTAAATTTTGTACAATACCCAACAAAAATACATTTGATGGCCTTTGAGTCAAGTTTCTTTCTATCGTCCTTTGGGATATGAGCAAAGGCTTTGCTGCCAAAAACTCTCAAATGCTTAACTGCGGACTTATAACCAAATAAAGCTTCAAAAGGAGTTTTGAAATCTAAACTTCTTGTTGGAATCCTATTCTTTAGATATACTGCAGTATTAATCGCTTCGACCCAAAAGCCGTTAGAAAGATTCTACCTTTTAACATACTGTGAGCACACTCCACAAGGGTTCTGTTTTTCCTCTCTACAACCTCGTTTTGTTGAGGAGTGTGGGGTACTATAAACTGTTATTGTATCCTATTATCTTTGTAGTATTTGGGTACGGAAGCTTTCTTGTACTCTCCCCCATGATCCAAACTGAGAATCCTAATGCATTTACCTGTCTGTTTTTCAACCATACTTCTAAACTCCTTGAAGTATTCAAAAGTGTTTCTCTTCTTCGTGAGGAAATACGTCCAAGTAAATCTAGTATAGTCATCAATAAACAATAAAAAAATAGTATTCACCGCCTAACGATTTTGTCTGCATAGGCCCACATAGATCTGTGTGTACCAGCTCGAGTATATCTCTCTTCTTTCTATTAGGATTCACAGGAAATTCATCTTTGTGCAACTTTCCTAGTGCACATGCATCACAATTAATATGAGCAGATTTTAAAATAGGAAGACCTTTGACCATACCTCTTTTTTGTAAAAGCAGCAAATCATTGAAGTTAATATGGCCGAACTTCTGGTGCCATAAGACTACTGTAGTCATGGAAGATGATGTCAATGCTTGATGTGGTGAGCTTTTGACATTTAGCTTGTACAATCCTCCCACATGAATACATGATGCAATAGGCTTCATACAATGCAACAAGTCTTTAATGACATAATATGATTTATAAAACTCTACCTTGAGATTCTGATCAGTTATAGTAGAAACAGAGATCATATTCTTTTTTATCCCTAGTACATACATCACATTATGGATATGTCTAATATTTCCATTAGGAAAAACAACAGGAATATTACCATAACCTTTGATTTGGTACCCTCTATCATCGCCAAGATAGTGGTTTGAGCCACTGCTGGTCTCTTTGAAGTCTTCAAACCACTGTTTGTTCCCTGTCATGTGGATGGATGCACTTGAGTAGACAAACCAGGTATCTGCTTCCTCTTCCTTAGCCGAAAGTGCAGAGTTAGATATGAACAGTCTGATGTTCTCACTGTGTTCCTCATCAACAAAATGACCCGCATGTTGCTTATGTCTCTTTCGACCTTCATCAAACTTCATTTTCATACAATATCTGGCTATATGGCCAGTTCTACCACAATAAAAACATTTGGTCGTAGATTCATTTCTATTGAAAGACATACCTTGACGTGAGGGCATCTTTCTCTGTGGGGTTGCACTGCTCTTCTGTGTTGCATTTGGCTTTCCTCTGAAGGGCTTCTTCTTCACCATTAAGGCCAGATTTGAACTCTAGGGTTTATGAGTCAGTCGCCTTTCCTCTTCTTGCATGAGGATTCCTACTAATTCTTCAAATATGGGGGCTTTTTCTCTTGCATTCAAGCCAGTGATGAACATTTGATACTCGTCAGTCATACCATTCATGGTAATCATGACCGGATCTGTATCTGACATAACTTCACCAATATCTCTCAACTTGTTCTTGAGCTCCTTGATCTGTGAAATGAATGCTACAACTATCTCATTCTCCTCCATCTTGATGGAGAGAATCTTGCTCTTCAAGAATAGCAGTCAATTGGTGTTCTTGACCTCATAGAGATCCTTGAGTGTCTTCCAGATCTTTGGTGTAGTATTACAGTCACGGATATGGGGAATAATGCAGTCTTTGACTGACAATTTCAGGAGCATTCTCGCCTTAGTCTCTCGCTTGTCCGAAACTTGGATCATTTTTGTTGTTCCTCCTGCAACGAGGTTTGGCTTCACTTCATCATTGTTCACAATCATCCATGAATTGTGTCCCTCAAGCAGGGTTTGCAGCTTGAATTTCCAACCAAGATAATTGGATCCATCCAGCTTGTTGTTTGCATTAAGGTAAGCTTCTGCTACTTGATTATTCATCTTGAATGAATTAAAAACTTCAACCCCAATAATTAAAAAAAACAATTGTGATCTTCTTAAAAATAAATTATTTGAAATACCTGATTAAAAAAAATGAGCCCAAATCCAAAACAAAGAGAGCCCAAGCCTCCCTTTTTTTCAAACGCCCCCTTTTCAAATGAATAACCCCTCCTTTTCTTTAATTAAAGAATTAAAAGAGCTTGAATTCTTTAATAAATATCTTAAATAAAAGTTTTAAATAGAAAAACCCATATTCCTTCTTTAAAAATAATCACCCCTTGAAAGGGAGTGGACCAGACAAGCAAATTCTTTTTATCCTTATAAAAGACCTGGGACTAAGTTAAATATTCCAAATATTAATTATCCAGAACTAGATAGGATCAAATCAAATTATCTATGTAAAACATATCCTTAATCTATGAGGGGAGAACTTTTTAAAAGGATTACATGAATTCTTTCCCCTTTAAAACAATCACCCCATTTAATAACGAGCCACCTCTTTAATTAAAAAACTTAAAAATTTTCCAATAGAAATTTTCTTCCATTCACAATGTATTTCGACCTCATCATTAATCAAACATAAAAAAGCAATACCAACATGACTTGCAATTATTATCAGTGTGACTTAAATTAGTATGGAGGCTCGGAGGTGTAAGACTAGAGCTTTGCGGTGTTAGCCTTCTCGAAGGCAATTCCCCCGTCAATCACGCACTTGTTGAAACAGTGCCATGGAGCCACGGCTCTCTCGTATGAAATTGGATTCGTATCTGCGTAAGCTATGGGGAAAGCCCATCCACGACCATTTGCTTACCATGCCTCCAGATAAGCAATTTCGGCCTCTAGCACGCCTGCTTCAACGGCCTCTAGGCAAGAAATTTCGCCTCCTACTCACTGTGTGGATCGCCCCCTCGTGTTGGATCATGACCTCCACGCTCACCACACCAAACTTGCTCAGCCTCAAACAAGCGATCTTTCCTCCCTCCACAAATGCTCCATGCAGTGCTGGCCTCTACCACAAATTCAGATCCAACATGCTACCGTATTGGATGCACACCTCCAGGCATTCAACACGGCCTCCTCCACGCGGCTTCAATTTCACACAGATCTACTCTGGCGCTGCAACCCACGCAGGCTTCAATTTCACACAGGCTTTGGATCGCATTTACAGTTGTCCTCTTCTCAGACGACATCCCTCCACACAAAAAAAACAATACATGTAGCATGCAAAGATAGAAAAAAACGCAGCCTGTTCCCCTAATGCAAGGTCAGCGCGATTTTCCTCCAAGCACTCGCACCCATCTGAAAATAAAAAAGCACGTAAGCGTAGAAGTGAAATCTGCGCAATTTTCTCTTCAAAATCCGCGCCTCAATTTCGCTTCAATTGTGTCGTCCTCTCTCCACTCCTATACAGTCTTCCTACGTCTTGTAGCTTTGATACCATGTCAAAAGATCAAAAATCAAATTTTATTAAACAATTGAACAACTTACAGGTGTGAAACACCACTTGTAAGACTACCTCTGCAGTACATGCTCTATCCTTCATACATTAGATGCAGAATATATATAACAATCACACATTTACGGAAGTTGAACTGAATCCTATAATCCAGGGACAAAATCCTAATCTAAGATTCAGTTTGAACAGTTTCTACATTAATCTCATCATATTGTTCCATGCATTTTTAAATGTATATATGTTTAACTTATATACTAGCACAAACATATAAGTTAAATATATATACATTTGAAAAAACATGGATCGAGATTCTTACCAATAGAGATTTAACTTGGCTTTACCATAGAAATTATTAATTTGTAAATAGGTTTTATTACAATATCATAGCTTCTCAATACACATGCCCAAAATAACTATAACTCACTTCATATCACACATGTTCATATGAAAAAAAATTTAATTAATCAATTTAATTAAAAAGACATAGGTACTTTGGAGATAAATTTCAACCTATTTCTATATATTATTAAGAATATTCTATGAAAGTTAAATTCCGGCTATCCACTTAATAATAAAATTAAAATTACAAAATTCTTGTTCCAAAATAGACACACTTCGACCCACTTAAAATATAAAAGTAATAAATACTAAAATACTTATATATTTTGAAAAACACCTCCAACAACCAAACAGAAATGTAAGTTAAATGTGAAGGATTAAAACAAACTTGAACTTTCAATATATCCATTCTCGTAATTATGGGAAATTTTAATCTCATAATTAAACATATTCATTGCAATATTTCTCTAGCAGACGTCAAATTCAACTCTATATTTAAAGGAATTAGAATATAACTCAATCACATCCAAAATTGGATGGGAAGGCCTTTCATATATTAAGAATTAATAACAATAACAAGGTGTGCAAGCAGCAGAACTCCCTGCTCCCTGCCGGATATGGAATCTTTACTTGGTTGTAAGTGTAGTGTGTTTCATTGAGATACTTATAAATATACAAGATGATTTTGGTGAAATTTATAGCACCCGCTGAAATACATACACTAAATAATGCATAACAATCACCATTCTCCACTAAATTAATGACCCTAACAACGTACTAAAATCATTGGCGTGAACATGATGAGTGGAAGGTTGATGCAATGTAAAGAATTACTACCATCAATGTATATGTAGTCATGTTTGTTCCACACAGCTTTGAGAAGTGCGGTATTAATGTAGTCATGTTTGTTCCACACAGCTTTGAGAAGTGCGGTCTTCATTTGTTATATCATTGGCATTGTGATGCCCAAGTAACATAAAAGCTGATAATATTAAAAGTCTTTACGCAGTGTCAAAGAACATATTTGGTGCAATCGTCATACATTCGAAGGTTAAAATTCACAGCGGACACTTAATTAATTACAGGTGCAGAAGTCACGCATTAAAACATAACATTTAATGTTATGGGCTAATGCTAACTTAAAACTTAGCATTAGTTTCATGTAGATGAGAAAAACTAATCTGGCATAATTTTAACCAAACTTTATATGCTTGGTAATTTTACTTTGAATACATTGAAAAATGAAAAACCCGCAATAAGATTTCAAATATGGTTATCCAATCAAATTAAAATTAAATATATTGTTTTAACGAAAACTTTGGTTAACTATGCAAAATAAGATATATTTTAAGAAGTCAACTCAAATTAATAGGGAATCAACACTCTTGCGAATGATATGGTCCCTTAGGCAAGGACTAATAAGAGGGCTGATTAGTTTTGTAATGAAGGGACGGAGGTAGAAGAAGCTACTCTTATAATAAATGGGTTTAATTCATTCTTTCTCGTTCCATATCAATGGACTCCTCTCATCATTCCATTCCATTATATTACATTACAAGTTGGGAATCGATTGATGTTATAACGCATGCAGGCAACGAGTTGATTTTAATGATTTTCATAACAATGCATTTAGTTAGTGTATTCAATTTGTTTTTAAGGCTCTCCGCGTGGCAAAGTACACCATATGTGGCCTGAGTCTAAGGTGAGGGGTCATCCCTCACCTCGGCATGAAGGAAGATCCCCCATGTATGGCCTTTTGATTTGTAATCAAGGCATCATAGACCAATTCAATTCAATAATCAAAGGTTACTTGTTTTTTTCAATTTCACCTTTCAATTCCTCCTCAGTGTGGTCCCCTCTATCCTTCTTCTCTGAGGTCCTATTTTCCTTTCCCCTTCCAATTTGTTTCCTATCCTTTAATTATATGGCTTTTATTTCTTCTTGTTTGAATTACATTAGACCCCCTTTTCTTCCTTTGTCTTTTAAATTTTGGACTTTGTAGATTCTCAACCCCTCCTCTCTCTATGTTCCAATCAACAAATATAGTTGGGACACGGTATATTACAAAGAGAAAGCAAGTCATCTAAGTGTATGTAAATTATTTTGAAGATGCAGACAAATATATAACAATTTTATTTAACAAGTTTTATTATACCAGGGATGGAATTACTCATTCAGTGTTCCTTTAACTCGTGTATTAATTTGTCTTTGACTAAAAATTTGTGTTTCTTATCCATAGTTTAACATTAGGAATTCAAATTTTGTTATTTTTTATAAATTTTAAATTTATTTTAAATTTTATTAGTTATTTTATTAGTTATTTTTTTGTTTTTAGATTTATTCCCTTTTTATTTAACTTTTTTATTTTGATTTTTTTTCATTTTCCTATTATTTCAATTTTCATGAATTGTTTATATTAACATATATATACTCTTTTCTCCATATTTTCAATTTTAGATAATTTATTATTATATTAAAAACACACACACACGCATATATATAAAGACTTTGGGATCTTTTTGGCCACTTAGATAGATCCCACAATAGCATGTCGGATACATTGGAACTATGGAGGCAATGTGTATTCCAATGCATGGTAGTCAATCGAGCCTAGGTTCTAGCTGCAGGCTTCATAATGTGGGTGATTTCGAAGGAGTGGAATAGACACATATTTAAAGATGAATTGGGATCTTTGGAAAGGATATGGGACACAGTTAAGCATAATATCATGGAAACCATCTTAGTAGAAACATGGAGACAAGATGATTGGAAGAACCAACCTTAAGAAGCGCTTAGTTTGGCTAAGCTTGAATTATCCTCCAATATGATCTCCCTCACATTCTGGAAGACTCTGCCTCCATAGACTTCTTCCCCTTTGATCTATTCCCCTCCATCTAATAGTTTTGTTAAGTTAAACTATGACAAAGCCTCCAAAAGCAACCCACGACCTGCAATCCTGGGTGGAATCATCAGGTATTGGTGACACCAAGTACTCAGTATTTATTCAGCCGACTACGAGATCACCAACAACAATGAGATTGAATTCTATGCCCTGCAGTTTGGTCTTAAGCTAACTGTATTTGTGGGGTTCATAAAGGTACACATTGACAAGGATTCTCATCTAGCCATTTGCAGCACTCAAAAATTGATCCATGGAAACCCCAGTGAAAAACTCACAAGGATTTGGAGACTCATTAATTTGACCCACATAATCCTCAAATTGCTCCAATCATTTAACTATGTTATTTTATCTCATACTTGTAGAAATGATAATTCACTAGTTTATTTCTTGCCCAATTGGGGCTACACATACCAAGGGAGGAGTCTTGAGAATAGATGGCCCCTCATCTCACAGATAGATGATATCAAAGACTTATTTTCCATTTTGGAATCAGACAGAACACATGGCGGAATGCAAGATGATGATCAAAACTCCCCGATGGGGGTGCAAAGTGTGGTTGGTGGTGGTATGGGCATTAGTTACCACCACCTTAGAAATAGTCAAAATGTCAAGCATTAAATTTGGGGGATCACCTAGCTTCCCCCATGCATGCATTTTCATGTGAACCAATAAACTCTAGAAACTTCCTTGTATGGCTAAAATTACTCATAGTGTGATGCAGAGGTTTTGGTGGAACATTTTTTGGGGGGAACCTCGACCCCTTGCCTCGCTAGTTTTCTTGAGGCCTCACCTTAAAAACTCAATGTGTCAGGAAGGGTGTTGTGGTGGCTTTGGAGTAAGGGATTTGTTGGAAAAATTGAAGGATATTCTTATAGAATAGAAGCATTCGTTCGGGGGGGCCCTAGTGTGCCAGCTCAATTTTGATGGTAAGGGTTTGAACCTACCCTCTATAGTGACAAATTTATGACTAGGTGGTATTCCCTACATGTGAAAGTTGTGAATCATATCTTTCATGGTAAATCTAATCCCTGTTAGGTCTTACGATTTGGTAATTATGTCATGTCTTGAAGGTTGGCTTGATCGGTGGAGTTTAATTTCCATTGATGTTAATATTAATTAGCCGATATCTTGGTCGCATTGTTGGAATGGTAGTATTAGCGGTGCAGCTTGGCTAGTTCTTGGACCTGAGAAAGGGGTTCTTTCTGATAAATTTGATCCCTTATAGTTTTCCTAGAGAGAATTTGTGTGGTTCTATTTCATTTTCGGTTGCTTGGTTTGTCCATTGGTTTTTTATATCCAATAATGGTAATCAAAATTGGTGTGTATCGTGGGTTCATTATTGGAATAACAATATTTGTGATACAATTGTGTTGTTTCCTGGGTCTATGAGAGGATTCCTTTCTGCTTCATTTGACTCGTATGTGTTTTCTTGGAGTCTTATGGTGTGGTTCTTCTTTTCCTGGGGTTTTTTTAGGTTGGGTTTCCTTTCAGCCATTAAGTAGAGAACATAGTCATGGGGTTTTAGTCATACAACTAATTTTTATATTCATTGCATATTTATTTGGTTTCTTAGGCCGCATTGTTGGGTAAATATTGAGTGGTTTTTCTTTCAATGTGATTTTAGTCATGTAATTTCTTTTACAACCCCTAATATGAGAGCCTTACAGTGGGTTATCCATTATGTAACCAATCACATCCAGTGCAACATTTAGACTGGGATATACCCATGCAATCCTACCACCATGCTGAGATATCATATGAGAATTTAGAGAGGCACGGGGGAGGGTGGTCGAGGCCGAAAAGGAAGGAACCATAACCACCAACAAGCCCAAGAGGCTGTGGAATTATTCCATGTGAACATACCTAAAGACATGTAATGAAATGTATAATTTAAAATCCATGGCTACTGAGATTGTCATGCAAATTTAGATACAAAAATTTTGGAGGAATTTGGACAACTTATCTCAAACCCTAGCCACACCAGGGGATGCAGGAAGCAATATCTCTAGGCCCTATTTATGTATTCAAAGATGAAAACCTTAATGGGTAAAATCTTGATGGAAAAATAGGTTGATGAATATAGTACCTTACACACTTTATTGATGTCAAACGAGAACGGTGTAACATGTGATTCCATATGGAGAGGATTGATGCTCAATTAGCCCAGATAGAGCAACACATCTCGTACATCATCACATCTTCTACCCCTCCAGGTTCCAGTTCTCATGATCATGCACCAATAAACTCTTATGATTAATAGTTGTTAAATGGTTATTGCTAATCCCTTTGGTACGATATTCTCATAGACTCTCTAGTGATGTTGTAGAAATTACACTCTTTTCAGTTTTGGTCTTGCTACTCTATTGATAGATGGTCAAAACATTTGGTCTCTTATTGGGTACATTGAGACCATCTGTCGTAAATTTGGTTGGTAGTAAATGGATGATCTATGTAATATATTTTTAGTTGATGTGAGGTAATAAAATTCAGCTTACCAAAAAAAAAGTACCAAATAAAATTTGTTATTATGGGTGGAGGAGTGATATCAGGAATCGCCCATATATGGGACTCATTTTTACGTACAACATGTCATTAATATATTTATTATAAATTAATACTTTATTTTATTATAATTCCTTATTTATGTACAAGTTCATAGATGAAATTTTTATACATGTTAAAAGTTAATTAGAGATTTTTATATCCAAATAAATCTTATCTGATTAATATTGTAAACATTCATGGGCAATAATTTCAAATGGGCATAAAACATCTCTAGAGATCTATCCTAATTTACAAAATTCACAATTTTCTCATGCCAAGAAATGTTGTGACTCTCTTTAGTTGCGGCGGATAGGATTCGACCCTAGCTGACATTCCTCCTCGCAGCACCCTCCTAACAACGAGCATATGGCCTCCATGGTTTCTGACTATTTGAAATCTCCAGTGCCTCTATTTTTTGTAGTGATCTAGGTTGCAACTCCTCCCTCTTTGATGGATAACTCTTTATCTTCATCCTTTGTTTTAGGGGCAATCCCTCCTCTCTCCATGACGATAGATTCACTCCCGCTTTTAGATCCATAGTCTATTGTTTCTAAAGGCACTAATCTAACCTTTTCGTCCATGTCATTTGGCCCTTTTGAAACCCTCTACTCCTGAATTAGATGACAAAAGCATCGCTCCTCCCTATACTCTCGATGGATCTCGATGTTGAAGCATCTAGGGAAATTAGAGTTAATGTGATTCTTCTAGCATGATAACTACTTGTGAGGTATTTTAATTTTTCTTCTTAGCACAATCTACACTTGTTCTTATTAGAGTGTGTCTTATTATATTCATCAAATAGTTATCAAAACAAAGAGACAAGAACACACGATGTTGTCTTTCTTCTAGGACCAAAACCTCTCCCTCTTGGAGAGGAAAACCCACACATAATTATTCTTATAGAGATTCCAATTGACGAATACCAAGACCATGACCCTTGACCTACTATGTTACTCCAAGACCAAGACACCAATCCTCTTCTTTGTCACTATAGAGATCATAATCATCATTGTTGTACCATGATTGCTCCTTCAGCTAGATCATTGTTGCCCCATGACTACTCCTTCATTGAGATCTTCATCACTATTGCAACCTTCATCGAGATATTGACCTTATCTTCATTATGATCATGACTTATATGAATGAAATTATGTTGAGGACATGATTATGTCTTGAATGCATGCTACACCGAGATCCACATTAGACCACCACCGAGATCATGATTACAATTGGGATCATGACTATGTTTAGAATATATGCTGAGATTGGTTGATCATGGAGATCCTCTACATCAATATTATGAGACAGTGATGTTTATTCCAAGATAAAGTATCATTGAGATCCTTCTTCTAACATGAGACTAGGACCATGCCTTTTCCTACACTTTCACGGAGACTATAACTAAGTTCTCCTTGCATGAAGGTCTGTTGCAGTGATGTCGAGACTGTATCATTGTGACCTTGTAACTAGGCCAAGACTTCTGAAATATATGCGAGGATATTCCTGTAATGATCATCGAGATCCCAAAGATATGTCGAGATTCTTTCCTCTTTCGAAGTTGCAGACTTGTTTGAGATTTCTAAGCTTCTGTGGTGACCCTATCTGGATATATATAGTTTTCACATCTCCATAATAAGTTGACATGTTAGGGTGAACTGATGTGTCTCTATTTTGAGCCGACTTGTCATCCATATATGCTTTGAGGCCGACATGATTGTCTTTCACATTGTTTTGTTGGCAGTCTTTCTTGGAGGATTGTGCTAGTCTTAGAGGGCTACTTAACATTTCTATAGACATATATTTTTATCATGCTCAAGACATAACATTGACTCTGACTTATCCTAAGGATCTAAATGGGAGCCACTACTAAATAAATAAACTTCTTTCTCATGAAATCCATGTAGTAAGGTATAATAATAAATTCATTTTTCTTATTTACAAAAATCAATGTCATGAATACTAAACCTAGTTACACTTTCTTCAACACTCCCTCTTAACTAGGGAGGTATTGATGATTGTACTTGGTCAGTCTCAATATGAAGAATTTCTCATAAGAAGAATCATAATGGTAACCCATTTGTATAGCATCATTGTAACCACCATTTTTCCACACCAAGGCATTGACTGACAGCTCTATCTCTCATTAGATCATAGCACAATGTTGGAGAGACCAATGATTATAGACACCTTCATAATTGTCTCTCAAGATACATATCCACCTGGGTGTTCACTGAGTATGACCTTCTATGACTATTCTTATCTTGGGTTCAAAACCCTCAAAGAAGATCGATTCTCTTGCCTCCTCTTATCTTGGATGCCCTACAGATCCTCAAAGATCATCAAATGCCAAATGATTACACACTCCTCCCATTATTTCTTCCTAGGTGAAGACAAGAATGTTGTGTTTATCTCTCCCTCTTAACTAGGGAGGATATGCCCATTCCTATAAAGGAATGTACCCAAGTTCCCTCTGAATAGGAACTTGCCCAAGCTTCCTCTCAATTAGGGACTTGTCAGATCTCCCTCTTAACCAGGGACTCTTTTTTCATCAGTATCTTCTTCTTCGTGGGTCCTTCAGTTGCTTGATCAGTTTCCCTGATGTCATGAAATTCATTCGAGCTTCTTCCTTGTAGGGAATTAGCCATAGATCACTTTCATTCTTGGTTCGTCATTGCATTCCTTTCTTAATGGAAAGTGGAATTCTTGATACATATCTAGAACCTTCGTCATATGTCTACTTCTTCCTTATTATGTTTCTTTCAGTAATTTCCATTCTCCACATGAATGATAGTTGTACTTGTACTTACAACTCTTGTGCCAGTAGCCCCGCATGAACTCATCCAGATATTATTCAAGATATCAAAACATACCATTAAATCAAATTTTACCTTTCAAGATGTCTCTTCATCATGACATCTTTTTGTAGGTATCAACATCCTACATACATGTTGACACATCTTCCAAAGATATCCATATTCAAGGATCTCCATCTTTTTCAAACTTCCATCAGAGTCTTCATATCTTTCAGGGAGATTTCCTAGTCAAATATTCTTGGTCTTTTGGATGTTGATCACCTTCATCAAGGTTGCATATCTTACAATCTCTTCCTTCCTCACACGTTCCATTCCCAATAGCTTTCAATCATATTTTATTCATTGTGGTCAACCACCTCATACTTCATCTGAGGACATATTATGTTGATTTCATCTGGTGTGACTTATGCCTTCCTGCATCCTTTCAGAGGAGGATATCCTTTTTCTTTTGATCATGCTTCTCAATATAGAATTAATTATCCATGTTACTTGCAACCATACGACATGACATTATAATATTAAACACAAGCATACATACCTCATTTTACCTTTAGGTCATCTAGGCTTCTAGCAGCTTCCTTGATTGAAAAGATCTTCAATCCCTTGATATGCTTCATTTATCATGTCATCACACAATCATCTCATGAATTCCATAAGTTTTATTTCCTTACAAAACACTTTCTTCTTCTCTAGATCAGTGAACCCTCCGATGAGGATTCCTTTAGAGAATCTTATATATCCCCATTTGGAAGATGTTTCTTTTTTGTATGATGAGCCTTGTCCTAGATGATGTTATGCTTCTTAACCTGCAAAGTAATACCGAACAGAGAATATGCGAAGAAAAGATACCCAGAACACAGAATATGCGAAGAAAATATACCCAGAACACAGAATAGCAATGATTT
>APFE031639400.1:233015-260310 GCA_000404065.3 Pinus taeda | reverse complement strand
CCCATTTGCAACTAACTGTGGTCCCGTCATTAATTGCGGGTTAACCACTTACAATTATTAATATGGGATTTATTGACTCTTGACTATGACGTGATCCCATGACATAAATAAGGGGGTTAGGGTGGGACCCTAACAAATGACTTCATCATTTTCCTCAATGTCCAATGAGGTTCCCAAGAGCTATGTCCTTCATGTTTGTGTGCCATGGATTTTGTCCTTCATGATTCCCATGGTGATGTCCCGAGCTCTTATTTCTAATGCTTCCATGATGCCATGATGCATCTTATTATCATGGTCATATTTGTAACTAAATATTTAGGAGCTTATGATATGACCCTTTCGTGAGGGATACCATCTCAATCATAGTAGAGATATGTTAGTCCCTCTTTCCTTTATCCCTTTCCTCAAGTTCCTCCATCTTTTCGGTGGTATGAGATTTCTTTTTATAACCTTTCCATAGCATTCTTCTGTCTTATTTGAGGACCCTTTCCTTTCATTTCTGCACATGTTTGAGTCCTTTAACATTCAACACTTTTTCCATCAACCTGTATTTCTCTATCTATCATAGAGAACACAAATTTTTGAATGAGGTAACCTTCTTGTTCATGGACATTTGTTACCTTGCTTATCAGTTAGAACAATGATGATTTCCTTCCTAGATTTTGTAGGTGAGACCTTATGGGGATATCCTACATCCTTTGATACCTTTTCACGTAGATTGGATTTTATGTGACCTTCTACTTTGCACCTTCAAAGAATGATTTTATCATATACATTTCTTTGATGTATCCAATGTTTCTATATGAGGGGATCTTTCATAAGTATCCCTTTCCATGAATTCAGAGGAGACCTTTTGATATGTTCAATGACTTCAACTACTTAGAGGACTACGTCCATCCTCCTTCATGCAAGGAATCTTGATGACCATACAAACTATAGATATTTTTGCAATCATGAAGCCATTTAACCAAAATTAATTGTAGAATGAAAAGATACTTACTTGTCATGTGAAGATGAAATATTCACCTTGATTGCTTTGATGATGGTTGAAGAAGATATATTAGAGCTTCTTCTTGGATGACCTTCTTACAAATGAGAGAGGATTTCCTCAATAGAAAATGTTTCTTCTTTTGATGAGGATGATTTGTTGCTTCCTTGGATGATCTTCTTCTAGGGCAAGGAGATGATCCTTTGAAGATGTTCATGCCTTATTGCCTTCAATTTTTCTTCTTTTGTAGTTTAGATCAAGACTGCTTTGAGGACTTAAACCTTCTTCGATATGATGTAGTCTTCAATTTTGAGGTCCTTTGAGCTTCATTTATTTTTAGACATCTTGATGAGAGTCTTGGTGGTATTTTGATCATGACTATGGAGACAAAAGATCTTGTTGTTGTAGATTGTCTCCTTGATTGCATAGACAAAAAAAACCTTTGCTGATGTACACTGTTGTTGTGGACTAATCCTTCAATTTTGTCAAATCCTTTTAACTTTCTTTGATTCCCTTCTTGACATTAATCCTTGAATGTCTCTTTTTTTTCCCTTCCTTTAACTTCAGCATGTTAGCACTAATACCATGTTGAAGAATATAGGGCAATTAGAGTTAATGTGATTCTTCTAGCATGATAACTATTTGTGAGGTATTTTAATATTTATTCTTAGCACAATCTTCACTTGTTCTTATTAGAGTGTGTCTTCTTATATTCATCAAATAGTTATCAAAACAAAGAGAAAAGAACACATGATGTTGGCTTTCTACCAGGACCAAAACCTCTCCCTCTTGGAGAGGAAGACCCACACAAAATTCTTCTTATATAGATTCCAATTGACGAATACCAAGACCATGACCCTTGACCTACTATGCCACTCCAAGACCAAGAAAACAATCCTCTTCTTTGTCACTACTGATATCATCATCATCATTATTGTACCATGACTACTCCTTCAGCTAGATCACTGCTACACCATGACTACTCCTTCATTGAGATATTAATCACTACTTCAACCTTCATCGATATCTTGACCTTATCTTTATTATGATCATGACTAATATGAATGAAATTATGTTGAAGACATGGTTATGTCTAGAATGTATGTTGCACCGAGATCCTCATTAGACCACCATCAAGACCATGATTACAACTGGGATCATGACTATGTTTAGAAGGTATGTCGAGACTAGTTGATCACAGAGATCCTCTACACCAAGATTATGAGATAGTGATATTTATGTCAAGACAAAGTATCACTAAGATCCTTCTTCTAACATGAGACTAGGACCGTGCCTTTTCCTTCACTTTCACCGAGATTGTAACTAAGTTCTCCTTGCACCAAGGTCTATTACATCTATGTCAAGATTGTATGGTTGTGACCTTGTAACTAGGACAAGAATTCTAAAATATATGTGAGGATATTCCTGTAATGATCACTGAGATCTTAGAGATATGTCGAGATTTTATCTTCATATGAAGTTGCAGACTTGTCCCAGATTTCTAAGCTTCTGTCATGACCCTAGCTGGGTATATATAGTTGTCATGTCTCCATAATGAGCTGACACGTTAGGGTGAACTGATGTGTATCTATTTTTTAGTTGACTTGTCATCCATATATGCTTTGAGGCCGACATGACTGTCTTTCAAGTTGTTTTATTGGCAGTCTTTTTCTCAGAGGATTGTGCTTGTCTTGGAGGGCTACTTGACATTTCTATAAACTCATATATTTTTCTCATGCTCAAGAAGAGCTTCTTAATACATAACATTGACTCTTTGACTTATCCTAAGGCTCTCAATGGGAGCTAGTACTAAATAAATAAACTTCTTTCTCATGAAACCCATGCAGCAAGGTATAGTAATAAATTCATTTTTCTTGTTTAGAAAAATCAATGTCATGAAGACCGAACCTAGTTACACTTTCTTCAACACTTGGAAGACAACATCTTCACAATCTTTTTGAGATATTGTAAAATCTACATCCAACGGTCACCTTTCTTTTCTAACTATTCTCAAAGCCCCTTCCTTCTCCTTCCTTCTAAGTACCTTATATGGTGCCAGAAACTATGGATGATGCAAATTTCTTCTCAAAGCATGGTCTGATATGTAGCTTTAATTAAAAATGGCCACGTTTAATAGATCTCCATTCATGGATCTCTGAACTCTAGAAGTCGCTTATCTCTGATGAGCTAAATATTTATACTTTGGAAATGTTAACTTTTCTTAGGTCTATATTGTTCTTTTCTTTGATAATTGCATTTCTTTAGTAACACATTAAATCCATCCCATAATATCATATCATCATTCAAATTTTCATTATTCAGCAACATATGCAACTATGTAGAAAGAACAATATCATCATCATCAATGCAGTGAAACATAAAGCAACAATAAAAGAAAAGAATTCATGCACACATACACCATGATTGGTCAGAGACCAGGGCAAAACCCACTATGGGGAAAACCCTTTCAAATTCTTCTTCATATTAGATTGTCATTGAATGATTCAGTTAATGAGAGTACAATATTACATATATTCAACCATAAACCTAACGATCAATAATTAGCTAAACAATATACATAAAATGAACCCATCAATGCTTATACTCAAAACCCTCATTCAGAAGCCTAAAATGAACTGTCATTGTCTATGGTCAACTATTCAACCCTGCAGTCAACAAGTGAAAAATTGTGGACAACTGAAAAACCAACATTTAGGTCATAGACACATGGATTAGGAGTCATGTGTTCTACTGGAAAGGTCCAATCGCTCCCATGAGCTTATTGTGGTCGAATTCAACTTTTGGAGAGCCTACTAATGTGATTGTAAAACCCTAATGCCAGTTGCATGGAGGACAAGTTGTGCATGTGACTAGGATGCTTTGGTCGCACGAATGGGTTGGTTAGAGAGAAAATGTGGTCAATTTCTTCTTGTATCATGCCTACTACTAAGGCCCAAAACCCTAAAATAGATATGGGAGCTTCAGACCCTGCAACTTCATCTTTGAGCTAACCCATGCCTCTACGGACATGCCTCATACCTGTGTGAGCCAAAACCAAGAAAGAGAATAGAATAATGTCTCACGATGATTTCCAAATGAGGTAGAGGTCACTTGTATTTATAACCTTCCAAAGGTGTCCACTTTTCTTTAGGTTCAACCCGATCAAATATGCACATGTGGGCTCATAATTCAAAAATACACTTTCCCTTGTCCAAATTAGGTGATATTTAGGTCGTTCTTGGTCCTCTCGAAAAGAGGAATTGAATGCAATCATCATTGCCATAAAATGGGTTGTCAAAAGTGTAATTTGACCATAGCTTCCTATTTTAACACTCCCTCTCAACTAGTGAGAATTCCACCTATCAATATATGACCATCGATCAACATGCCATCCTGCAATTATGTCATATCCAATATCATCACTGTTCATCTTGATTCATCTCTTTCTTATTCATGTTTATCTCTTGATTTTCCCTGCTCATATGATGAACATTCTCAAATCTAAAATAAGAAGTATTTGACATCAGAGGGGAGCCTAAGCTACCACCCTCTATCCATTGGGGAGCCACTACTACCACCTCGAATCTCGGCCAGCAGGGAGCCCAATGTTACCACCTGGAAAAACACCAGCGGGGAGCCAAATCTACGACCCACATCAACATTGGAGATCACATCTCAAAATCACATCAGGGAGCAAATCTCAACCTGGAATCTCATGGGGGAGCTAAATATCTATGACCCCATATCGAGCAATAGGTGATATAAGGGATCACATCTCAACCCATCATATTACCTATCGATCTTCCCAAAAATGACCCTCAAGATCCATGTGGTAGAACACCTGTATCGTAATCTGAGCTTGGGTGAGATACCTGAATTATCAAAAGATAAGGATGACACACCCCCAAGCCTCCTCAACTCCTTGGCCAACTGGAGAGGGGCTATCCCAAAAAGCCTGGCTTGTGGGTATGATGCCAACGGTGTATAATTTGCAAATACCAAGATAGGGGATCACCATCTCCAACCCTCTCTGTTACAGATATGAGTCATACCCTATTATCCATAGATCCCTCAACCCAAGGAGCCCTCTATCTCAATTCCACACCCTGGGAGCTCAAATAGGGGGAGAAGAGTTGGCTTAGTGTCCTCTATCAACGATGTTCTTTGTAGATCAACAACATATCATCATGCTCATATTTGGTAATCATCATGTCTCAATAGCAGTTATCTCTTGTTCATATAGGAAATAAAATCAAATATCATATTAGAACAAAATATAGATATCAAAAAAAGCATAATGTAGTCATCCTCCCTCTTGAGGAGGTGTCAACTACAATCCTAAGCTTATTTCATATAGCAACATTGTCTTAATGAAGGTATCTCATTCCTAGCTATATATGGTATTCTTTGTCAATCGATTCCCCCTCTTTGTCAATCGGTTCCCCCTCTTTGTCATCATAATGTATCCATGTCATATCTCTAGAAAAGAAAACAACTTTTTCATCCTGCCTCATAATTAGTCATGCTAGCAACCATCATACTCAACATCAGTCATGCTTATATCTATAGACTTCTTATTCAAAACATCATGGAAGATCTCAAACTTAGGAAGCACCCAAATGTGCTCATCAATAATGACCCAAACATCATCAATACATCCATGCAGTCACATATCATAGGAATAATGTCAAAGATAGATCATCCCATGCAAATATATCAAAGGATGCTAGACGACAACTCAATGTGTATGAAGCGGCTCAATCATGAATTCACTCAGGTTATGCACAACATATCTATATGTGTGTGTGTGTGTGTGTGTGAATGGGTGTTGTACATACACACACACACACATATATATATATAAATGTATATATATATATATTATATGAATGAGTGTTGGACCATAAATTCTTCAATCAACTGTCGTTTCCTAGTCAGTTTCAACAATATCTCTTCATAGCTTCTTGAAATTCAATCAGAGTGTCCAAGGATTTTCATTTCCACTTTCCAAAAACTCTTTGATAGCTTTGCAATGCAGATTTTATTTTCCAAACTTCAACATGAGATACATCATGCCATGATTATTCATGTTGAACTTCAGAGGCCATCTCTCTCTTACTTTGATCATCAAAGGCTCATTATCTATCAAGATTATATCATCATTATATATAAAAACCAAAATCAAAGACATACCCTAGACCCCTTTTGAAGTAGAGGTTTCGATCAACACATATTCTTTGATTCACCAGGTAACTGTCAATGTGGACATACCTAGCTCAAGGAGCTTGCTTCATACAATTATTTCTACAAACATAATACTTTACCAAACTAAGATGCTCAGCTTACATATTTCAATATTGTGCATTCAAATCAACTAAGTTAGCTTATCAAATTGTAGATGTTGAATCAAAACTAGTATCAAAATCATCAATATCATTGTAACAAATTCTTTGTACCACGTGACAGGTAGAGCTCACATCCAAATATCAAATTATGACTTTATCATGCTAACAAGTTGTCATCTACCAAGCAATATCAATCCAAACTTCATCAAGTCATCCTCATGATCATAATATAAGTCACTAGATGCAAATGCATACACAAAGGACAAGACATGCAGGTTCCATCCATGTATTGTGAGATTACTTCATACTAAATCATAGCTATCAATATTTCAACCATTTTGTCAAAGTTAATGATGTCAACACAGAATACCAATATAAGTCACTGAAAGTCGCTATGACCATATATCATTGTTAATAAGGAAAATCATCAGTCGTTAAATCAAATCATTAGTCATCAGGTTAAATCCCAAACAGTGAGATATATAGCCCAAAACATATATCAATCATCAAGTCAAAGTTCTAAATCATTACCAAGCATCATGTAAAAACTCCAAACAATGCTCAGCCAAATCTAGTCAAACCCTTGCAATTGTTATCAAATATTGTCATACACAAGCCTCAATGGTTAAATCATAATGACATATTGATATGCATATCCCAGTCACCTGAAAACACAAGTTTATTCAACATATTCACATTATAGTAAGTCAAATATTCAAAATTCCTTATTCATAGAACTTGTTGCCTGCTCCATGTCTATAGGATTGACATCCTTCGGGTGAACTTTTGATTTATGCACAAAGCTTCACTTTTGTGACGTGCAGACATAATCGCACCCATAAGCCTTCCTCTGTGCATTTGGGAGGCTACATCACACCCTTAGGCTTTCTTCCATGTGACTGAGGCTTAGAGTAAGGGAAAACTCTCTCTTCTCAAATCAGAATTTTGTTGCATACCAACAATATCAGATATTTGTCTATTCATGCCCATATCTCATATTTTAATAGTAAAGAATATTCTATACATTTATTGCAAATGATAATAGAAGTAGGGATCTTATCGATATATTCTCCCTCTGAATTGGGAATCCACTTCAGTCATCTTCGTTCAAGCCATCAACTTGTCTATAATATTGTCATGCATCAACAAATCTGTTAGACTATAAATTCAGACTATATCACATATTTGTCATGGTCATATGTTAACATATGTTACTTTATCATTACATTGTGACATCAATATTTCATCAAGGGTTAGTTTCTAATAGATAATAGGATCATAATTCAAGATCATGAACACAACATTACATAACTCAATCCATCAAGTTAGGGCATTCAATTTCACCATATGCCATAATTACTAAGATCATTAAAACTTAACCAAGGTCAATAAGAAGATCATGAATATCAATCTCATTGTTACACTTCTATCATCATCGCACTCATTAATAATTGAGTCAAGTTACCTTATGTAAGAATCAATGAATTAGCTCTTTATATGAAATCCATCATGTATGTAATGAGAGATGTGTGCCAAATATCAAGTATACCAATATATCAAAAATCATACTTTTCCAATACCAAGTGCACCATCTCATCATAAGTACCATGAATCAAACTTACTTTCATGAGCCATTTGTAATGGGGACATTCTCATCAAACCTTAGGGCTTACCTTTCCATCAATATTGCAGCTAAAACATAACATTGAAACAATATACCATGCATACCTTGTAGTATTCAAATACATGTGCACCTTCTTATTTTGCATAGGTAGCTTGTAGCACTTTGTTACCTTTACTAGCTCCTCTCTTCTTGCATTAGCCATGATCCTCAAGAAGGATCCACTTATCACAACTCATCAATACGTTAGCAACATCCAAATACTCAAATATACATGCAGGAAGTATAGGTAATAATCAAAACAATAATCAGATCTATAAGTCTAAACAAATGTAAAGACATAAAGGAGCATCTTAAATCAAGAAATACTTATCTTCAATGAGAGATGATCATCTCCCTCTTAAACCAGCCTTTAAGAGCCATGATTGTGCATTGACCATGTAACCTTATTGTCTTCAATAAATTTACTAACTTCATCAGCAACCAGGTCTATCCCATCCAGGACTTCATATTGACCAAGCTAGGGTTTCTAGATTTCATATCTCCCATATTTTCCATAAAATAGGGTTTCTCTCAAACCCTAATCTCATAATATCCACCAAACCCTAATCAAATTTATAGGGTTTCCTTCAAACCCTAGAATTATTTTAGGTCTCCTCCAACCTCTCTTGATTCCATCAATGGTTTCAACATAGGGGTGATCTCAATGACTTTTCTTCAACCCAGCTTTGATACCATGTTAACTTTTCTTAGGGCTATATTGTTCGTTGCTTTGATAATTGTATTTATTCATTAACACATTAAATTCATCCCATAATATCATAACATTATTTAGATTTACAATATTCAACAACATATGCAACTATAGAAAAAAAATATCATCATCATCAATGCAACAGAACATAAAAATAGAATAAAAGCATTCACACATAGAGACACCAAGATTGGTTGGAGACCAAGGAAGAACCCACTATGGGGAAAACCCTTTCAAATTCTTCTTATTATTAAATCATCATTGAAAGATTCAATAAATGAGAGTACAATAGTCCATATCTTCAACCTTAAAACTATCCAGCAACAATCGACTAAAAAATATCCATAAAATGAACCCATCAATGCTTATACTCAAAAACCTGATTCAGAAGCCTGAAATGAATTGTCACTGTCTGCAGTCAACTGCTGAACCCTGTGGTCAATGAGCGAAAAACTTTGAACAACTGAAAAACCAACATTTAGGTCTCGATTGCATGGAGGAGGAGTCATGTGTGTGACTGGAAATGTCCAATCGCTCCCCTGATCCTGTAAGATAGCCACTGTGGTCGAATTCAACTTTGGGAGACCTTGTGACTGTGATTTTGAAAACCTAGATGCCAGTTGCATGGAGGACAAGTTGTGCATATGACTGAAATGATTTGGTCACATGGATGAGCCGGTTAGTGAGCGACTATGGTTGAGTTATTCCTAATTTTTGCCTACAACTAAGGTCCAAAACCCTAAAATGGAGATGTGGGCTTCAAACCTTGCAATTTCATCTTGACTGAATCCGTTCCTCCACGATCGTGCCTTAGACTTGTGCGAGCCAAAAAGTAAGAAAGAGAATAGAAGAATGTCTCATGATAATTTCCAAATGAGGTATACATCACTTGTATTTATATCCTTCCAAGGTTGTCCACTTTGCTTTAGGGTTGACTTGATCAAATATGCACATGTGGGCTCATAATTAAAAAATACACTTTCCCTTGTCCAAATTAGATGATCTTTAGATCAATTTTGGTCCTATCGAAAAGAGGAATTTAATGCAAACATCATCTCAATCAAATGAGTTGCCCAAAGTGTAATTTTACCATAGTTTCCTATTTTAACAGGAAATAGAGTTCTTTATTTCTATCTTTGACAAAGTAGAAGATCAGGAGTTGATCCTTGAATTTGTTCAGTTTTTTTGGGGAAGTGCAGGGATGTCTATGCAACTTTGGTTCCCCTATTTATATCCTAGTTTAGCTTTGATTCTTGTTGAAAATAGCAACATGAAATGCTAAAAATAGCATTTCTATAGATAGCATTTTAGGATATATTCCAAATTTAATCTATCCTTGAATTAAAATTGAGAATTCAAATTCAAATTTAGTCTCACCGGCTGTTTGAAAAATAATTAATTAATTCATCTTGAGTTAATTAGTTGGTGAAAATCAAACATGAAGTCTTTGTGAAGACAAGAAACAATTATCCCTTTGATTGAGGAAGGTATCCCTTAATTAAGGAGATAAGGATGAGTTGTATTTGAGTTGTAAGTAGTTAGCTCAGTTAATTAAGTTAAGTCTAGTTAAATTAGTTCCAAACAGTTTGTGGAACTAATTGTGAGTTCAGTCAGTTAATGCATGCCTGCATGCAACTAGTGTTCTCCAGATAACTGAATATTCTCTCATAAATAACTCATGCATGTCAGTTCAGAAAAAGAACCAGTTGAGATTAAAGGAAGGGACAATGTACTACTAGTTACTAAAATATTTCCATGTGAATATCTCTTGCATGCAGAAGGAATTCATTCCTTGAGGATTGTGTAGTTACTACAGAGGCCAGAGTAGTGTGTGAGGTGAGAATCACATAGGTGGCAGCCGGAGGACCCAGGAGAAACTGCACAAGGAAATAGGAGGCTTGGAGGACTGAAGGAAGGCATATGTGTTGTCTATTCTATCTATGAGTAGCAGTGAGGGATTGTACTGAGAGTTGGATAGCTTGTGAGCTAAAGCTTTGTGCAATCCTGAGATATTTCCACTTGTATGATAATACAGATAGCGGGGTTTTTAGCTGAGGCTTTCCCCAGAGTATTCTTTTGTGTTTCATGTGTGATATCTTCTTCTCTGTTATATGTGTTCTGTTTGATCTTGCTAAAAATTGATTAAGCTTTTGCAAGTTTGATTGCAGAAGTAGATTAAATATTTTTCTTTAGTACATTGCATAATCAGTTTAATGTATAGTGAGAATTTCTACATGGTATTAGAGCAAAGGTGATCAAAGCAGAGAACAATATAAAAAGAAGGGAGAAGTTCGAAGTTTGAAGTTCTTTATTGTAGGTACAAAATCGATTTCTTATCATATCTCAAAGTTCACCAATGGTGTTCAATGGCTTGAGACTCGAGTATGCCCTAGATCACAGCTCGAATTACATAGCATGGAAGGATCGCATGGAAGTGGTATTAGAGGAAAATGGTTTGAAGGACTTCATTGATCAAGAAGTCTCCAAGCCAGCAGCAGCTAATGCCCAAGAATTGGCAGAATGGAAGAAATGTGTGGTGAGAGCGAGGACGATTCTTCTGGAGGGAGTTTGAGACCATATTGTCTCATGTCTCCATGGGAAGGAGACTCCATTTTCAATGTGGAAGGCATTGAATGATCGATATCAGAACAATAGTGACCAAAGGAAGCTAGAACTGAAGGACAAGCTTCAGAAAATCAAGTGTGAAAAGGGGACACGATATCTACATATTTGAACAAGCTCACCACCTACAGAGATGAGCTTGGAAGTTTAGGAATCAGGATAGCTGATGATGACATGGTGAGTCTTTCCCAACGGGGAGGTCAGTTGGGAGATTAGTTACTTACTTCTCAATAACTGAGTTGCAATGCAGCAGCCACAGCACAATGCAACATGATGATAGGAGGTGCAGTGCAGATGCATGCTGGGAGATAGGACCAACACCAACATGGATGCACCAGGAGGAATCAGTGTGATTGATGCAGTCAGAGATCAAAGTGATAGGGGATAGAGTAGTCAGATACTGAAGAGCACAGAGGTGCATAGTTTTTAGTCGACAGAGGCACTAGTAGTCAGAGACTTTGATGTCAAAGGTATCATACTGATTCAGGTTGGATATTTTTTTGTTTCTAAATTTGCTGGAGCAACAACACTTGAGATAAGTGTTGCATGCAGAACATTCCAAAGATTCAAGATTGGGTTCCAGTTGAATGCCTTTCTTGTTGAGAGGGAGTTTTGAAAATAGCAACAAGAAATGCTAAAAATAACATTGCTATAGATTGTATTTCAGGATATATTCCAATTTTAATTTGTCCTTGAATTAAAATTGAGAATTAAAATTCAAATTTAGTCTCACCAGCTGTTTGAAAAATAACTAATTAATTCATCTTGAGTTAATTAGTTGGTGAAAATCAAGCATGAACTCTTTATGAAGACATGCAAAAATTATCCCTTTGATTGAGGAAGTTATCCTTTAATTAAGGAGATAAGGATGAGTTTTATTTGAGTTGTAATTAGTTAGCTCAATTAACTGAGTTAAGTCTAGTTAAATTAGTTCCAAACAGTTTGTGGAACTAATTGTGAGTTCATTCAGTTAATGCATGCATGCAGCAACTAGTGTTCTCCAAATAACTGAAATTCTCTCATAAAATAACTCATGCATGTCATTAGACAAAGACCACCAGTGGAGATAAAAGAAGGGACAGGTGTACTATCAGTTGCTAGGAATATTCCCATGTGAATATCTCTTGCATGTAGAAAGAATTCATCCTTGAGGATTGCGTACTTACTACAAAGGTCAGAAGCAGTGTGTGAGGTGAGAATCAACACAGGTGGCAGCTAGAGGACCAGGAGAAACTGCACAAGGAAATAGGAGGCTTGGAGGACTAAAGGAAGGCATATGTGTTGTCTATTCTGTCTATGAGCAGTAGTGAGGGATTGTACTGAGAGCTGTATAGCTTGTGAGCTAAAGCTTTGTGTAATCCTGATATATTTCCACTTGTATGATAATACAGATAGTGGGATTTTTCGCTGAGGCTTTCCCCAGAGTATTCTTTAGTGTTTCATGTGTGATTGAATCTTCTTCTCTGTTATATGTGTTATGTTTGATCTTGCTCAAGATCGATTAAGCTTCCGCAAGTTTGATTGTAGAAGTAGATTAAGTATTTTGCTTTAGTACATTGCATAATCAATTTAATCTGCAGTGAGAATTTCTACAAAAGCAATAACAGTCAGGGACTTTGATGACAGAGGCATGATTCTGATTCAGGTTCGATATTTTTCTGTTTCTGAAGTTGCTGAGCAACAACACTTGAGAGAAGTGTTACATTCAGAACATTCCAAAGGTTCAGGATTGGGTTCGAGTTGAATGCCTTTCTTGTTGAGAGGGAGTGTTGAAAATGGCAATAAGAAATGCTAAAAATAGCATTGTTGTAGATAGCATTTCAAGATATATTCCAATTTTAATTTGTCCTTGAATTAAAATTCGAATTTAGTCTCACCAACTGTTTGAAAAATAATTAATTAATTCATCTTGAGTTAATTAGTTGGTGAAAATCAAACATGAAATCTTTATGAAGACCTACAATAGTTATTCCTTTGATTGAGGAAGTTATCCCTTAATTAAGGAGATAAGGATGAGTTGTATTCGAGTTGTAAGTAGTTAGCTCAGTTAACTGAGTTAAGTCCAGTTAAATTAGTTCCAAATAGTTTGTGGAACTAATTGTGAGTTCAGTCAGTTAATGCATGCATGCATGCAACTAGTGTTCTCCAAATAACTGAATATTCTCTCATAAATAACTCATGCATGTCAGTTCAGACAAAGACCCACTTGAGATTAAAGGAAGGGACAGTGTACTATCAGTTTCTAGAATATTCCCATGTGAATATCTCTTGCATGCAGAAGGAATTCATTCCTTGAGGATCGCGTAGTTACTACAGAGGTCAGAGCAGTGTCTGAGGTGAGAATCACACAGGTGGCAGCTGGAGGACCCAGGAGAAACTGCGCCAGGAAATAGGAAGCTTGGAGGACTGAAGGAAGGCATATGTGTTGTCTATTCTGTCTATGAGCAGCAGTGAGGGATTGTACTGAGATCTGGATAGCTTCTGAGCTAGAGCTTTGTGTAATCCTGGGATATTTCCACTTGTATGATAATACAGATAGTGTGGTTTTTAGCTGAGGATTTCCCCAGAGTATTCTTCTGTGTTTCATGTGTGATTGAATCTTCTTCTCTGTTATATGTGTTTTCTTTTATCTTGCTCAAAATTGATTAAGCTTCCACAAGTTTGATTTTAGAAGTATATTAAGTATTTTTCTTTAGTAAATTGCATAATCAATTTAATCTACAGTGATATTTTCTACATGGTATCAAAGAAAAGCTGATCAAAGCAGAGAACAGTATACAAAGAAGGGAGAAGTTCAAATTTTGAAGTTCTTGATTGCAAGTACAAAATCGATTTCTTATCACATCTCAAAGTTCACCAATGGCGTTCAATGTCTTGATACTCGAGCATGCCCTGGATCACATCTCAAATTACATAGCATGGAAGGATCGCATGGAAGCAGTATTAGAGGACAATGGTTTGAAGGACTTCATTGATCAAGAAGTCCCCAAGCTAGCAATAGCTAATGCCCAAGAATTGGCGGAATGGAAGAAATGTGTGGCGAGAGAAAGGAGGATTCTTCTTGAGGGAGTTCGAGACCATATTTTCTCGAGTCTCCATGGGAAGGAGACTCTGTTTTCAATGTGAAAGACATTGAAGGATCTATATTAGAACAACAGTGACCAGAGGAAGCTGGCGCTAAAGGACAAGCTTCAGAAAATCAAGTGTGAAAAGGGTGACACGATCTCTACATATCTGAACAAGCTCACCACCTGCAGATATGAGCTTGGAAGTGTAGGAATCATGATAGTCGATGATGACATGGTGAGTCTTGCTCTCCTCAGTCTTCCTAAGAGCTAGCATAGCTACCAGGACTCAGTGAATGGAAGAGAAAAACTTCCAGATTGGGAATGATTGTGGTTAGATCTGATGCAGGTGGAGGTTAGGAGGAGCACCAGAGATGGTTCTTCATCCAAGGAGGATGAAGAAAATGTAGCCTTAGCCAGTAAGGAAAGGAAAGAGAAGGAGAAGGATTCTCATCCCAAATCGAGTTCTTCTCATGGTGGGAAGAAGATTGACAAATCTAAAGTGAGATGCTTTAATTCTCATGAGGTGGGTCATTATGCAACTAATTTTCCATTGAAGAAATCCAAGAAGGGATCCTCGGAAAGATCTGAAGGCGAGGCCCTAGCCTCTCAGTTCAAATTGGATTTTACCCTCATCTTATGCATGGTTTCATCGATGATGTGTTTTGGTTGGTTTCTTGATAGTGGAGCCTCATTCCACATGACCAACGATAAGAGTTTGTTCAATACCTTGGAGGAGAAAGACCTCAAAATGCACATAGAGATGGGTAATGATGAAAGGTATAGTGTTTCAGGAGTGGGCATGGTTTCTTTTCAGAGGGAGCATGGAGCTCTCATTACCTTGAGAGATGTGAAGTATGTGCCTAGAATGAAGAATAACTTGGTATTGATCGCGATGTTGGAGGACAAAGGCTACGATGTTGTCCTCAGTAAGGGAAAGGTTTTCCTTAGACACATCACCATGAGACAGGTGAAGCAGATTGGTTCACGAGTCAAGAACTTGTATGCTCTTGAGGTTCAAGATGCATGCAAAGCCTTGAGGAGCAAGGCAAATGTTAGAGACTTGGTGGTTGAGAAGGAGAGTACATTACCTCTCAACATGTAGCACCAAAAGAAGTGTCAGACAATTGTGGAGGAGCCACAATTGGAGATACTGAAAGGAGACCAAGTGGAGGCATCCACTCATGCAGAGACCTCCAATAAGGGGAAATTTCAAGCCAAGTGGGTAGAAGGATCACATGCTGCCATACTTCTAGGTGTGAGGTGGGGAAATGTGAAGTGATAGTCTCATGAAGGCTAAAATAGGGGTAGGATACTTGAGGTACCCAATCTCTTTGATTAGACCTTGCTACGGGAGCCTCGACGAGGAGTAGTAGGACTAGCTGAGTGGATAGATACAGATGCAGATGGAGTGGCAGAGGGAGCTTCAGCATCAGAGGGTGTTTCTAGCCCAATAGGGAGGTCAATTGGGAGATCAGTCACTTCTCAGTAACTGAGTTGCAGTGCAACAGTGGGTAGTACGATGCAACATGATGAGAGGAGGTGCAGTGCGGATGCATGCTGGGAGATAAGACAAGCAGCAACACTGATACAGCAGGGGGAATCAGTGTGATTGATGTAGTCAGACATCAAAGTGATAGAGGCCAGAGCAGTCAGATACTGAAGAGCACAGAGGTGTAGATTTTTTAATGGACAGAGGCAATAGTAGTCAGAGACCTTGATGACAGAGGCATCATTCTGATTCAGGTTGGATATTTTTTGTTTCTGGAATTTCTAGAGAAACAACACTTGAGAGAAGTGTTTCATGCAGAACATTCCAAAGGTTCAGGATCGGGTTCGAGTTGAATGCCTTTCTTGTTGAGAGGGAGTGTTGAAAATAGCAACAAGAAATGCTAAAAATAACATTGCTATAGATATCATTTCAGGATATATTCCAATTTTAATTTGTCCTTGAATTAAAATTGAGAATTAAAATTAGAGTTTAGTCTCACCAGCTGTTTGAAAAATAATTGATTAATTCATCTTGAGTTAATTAGTTGGTGAAAATCAAACATGAAGTCTTTATGAATACATGCAGCAATTATCCCTTTGATTTAGGAAGTTATCCCTTAATTAAGGAGATAAGGATGAGCTGTATTTGAGTTTTAATTAGTTAACTCAGTGAACTGAGTTAAGTCCAGTTAAATTAGTCCCAAACAATTTGTGGAACTAATTATGAGTTCAGTCAGTTAATGCATGCATGCATGAAACTAGTGTTCTCCTGATAACTGAATATTTTCTCATAAATAACTCATGCATGTCAGTTCAGACAAAGACCCACTTGAGATTAAATGAAGGGACAATGTACTATCAGTTGCTAGAATATTCCCATGTGACTATCTCTTACATGCAGAAGGAATTCATTCCTTGAGGATTGCGCGGTTACTAATTAGGTCAGAGAAGTGTGTGAGGTGAGAATCACACAAGTGGTAGCTGGAGGACCCAGGAGAAACTGCGCAAGGAAATAGGTGGCTTGGAGGACTGAAGGAAGGCATATGTGTTGTCTATTCTGTCTATGAGTGACAATGAGGGATTGTACTAAGATCTGGATAGCTTGTGAGCTAAAGCTTTGTGTAATCCTGAGATATTTCCACTTGTATGATAATATAGATAGCGGGGATTTTAGCTGAGGATTTCCCCAGAGTATTCTTCTGTGTTTCATGTGTGATTGTATCTTCTTCTCTGTTATATGTGTTCTGTTTGATCTTGCTCAAAATCGATTAAGCTTCTGGAAGTTTGATTGTAGAAGTAGATTAAGTATTTTGCTTTAGTACATTGCATAATTAGTTTAATGTATAGTGAGAATTTCTACATGGTATCAGAGCAAAGGTGATCAAAGAGGAGAACAATATACAAAGAAGGAAGAAGTTCGAAGTTTGAAGTTCTTGATTGTAGGTACAAAATCGATTTCTTATCACATCACAAAGTTTACCAATGGCGTTCAATGGCTTGAGACTCGAGTATGCCCTGGATGGTAACTCGAATTACATAGCATGGAAGGATCGCATGGAAGTAGTATTAGAGGACAATGGTTTAAAGGAATTCATTGATCAAGAAGTCCCCAAGCGAGCAGCAACTAATGCCCAAGAATTGGCTAAATGGAAGAAATGTGTGGCGAGAGCGAGGCAGATTCTTCTTAAGGGAGTTCGAGACCATATTGTCTCATGTCTCCATGGGAAGGAGACTCCATTTTCAATGTGGAAGACATTGAAGGATCTATATCAGAACAACAATGACCAGAGGAAGCTGGCGCTGAAGGAAAAGCTTCAGAAAATCAAGTGTGAAAAGGGAGACACGATCTCTACATATCTGAACAAGCTCACCACCTGCAGAGATGAGATTGGAAGTGTAGGAATCACGACAGCTAATGATGACATGGTGAGTCTTGCTCTACTGGGTCTTCCTAAGAGCTGGCATAGCTACCAGGACTCAGTGAATGGAAGAGAGAAACTGTCGGATTGGGAATGACTGTGGTCGGATCTGATGCAGGATGAGATCAGGAGGAGCACCAGAGATGGTTCTACATCCGAGGATGAAGAAAATCTAGCCTTAGCCAATAAGGCAAGGAAAGGGAAGGAGAAGTATTCTCATCCCAAATCAAGTTCTTCTCATGGTGGGAAGAAGATTGACAAATCTAAAGTGAGATGCTTTAATTTTCATGAGGTGGGCCATTATGCAACTAATTTTCCATTGAAGACATCCAAGAAGGGATCCTCGGAAGGATCTGAAGGTGAGGCCCTAGCCTCTCAGTTCAAATTGGATTTTACCCTCATCGCATGCATGGTTTCATCAATTATGGGTTGCGGTTGGTTTCTTGACAGTGGAGCCTCATTCCACATGACTGGTGATAAGAAAGACCTCCAGATGCACATAGAGATGGGTAATGATGAAAGGTATAGTGTTTCACGAGTGGGTACGGTTGCTTTTCAGAGGGAGCATGGAGCTTTCATTACCTTGAAAAATGTGAAGTATGTGCCTAGATTGAAGAAGAATTTGGTATTGATCGCGATGTTGGAGGACAAAGGCTACGATGTTGTCGTCGGTAAGGGAAATATTTTCCGTAGACACATCACCATGAGACAGGTGAAGCAGATCGGTTCACGAGTTAAGAAACTGTATGCTCTTGAGGTTCAAGATGCATGCAAAGCCTTGAGGAGCAAGGCAAATGTTGGAGACTTGGTGGTTGAGAGGGAGAGTATATTACCTCTCAACATGTAGCACCAAAAGAAGTCTCAGACAATTGTGGAGGAGCCACAATTAGAGATGTTGAAAGGAGACCGAGTGGAGGCATCCACTCATGCAGAGACCTCCAGTAAGGGGAAAGTTCAAGCCAAGCGGGCAGAAGGATCACATGCAGCCATACCTCCAAGTGTGAGGTGGGGCAATGTGAAGTGATAGTCTCATGAAGGCTGAAATAGGGGCAGGATCCTTGAGGTTCCCAACCTCTTTGATTAGACCTTGCTATAGGAGCCTCGACGAGGAGTAGCAGGATTGGCTGAGTGGGTAGAGACAGATGCGGATGGAGCGGCAGAGGGAGCTTCAGCATCAGAGGGTGTTTCTAGCCCAACATGGAGGTCAGTTGGGAGATCAGTTACATACTTCTCTGTAACTGAGTTGCAGTGTAGCAGTGGGCATCATGATGCAACATGATGAGAGAAGGTGCAGTGCAGATGCATGGTGGGAGAGAGGACCAACAATAGCACAGATGCAGTAGGAGGAATCAGTGTGATTGATGTAGTCAGAGATCAAAGTGACAAAGGCTAGAGTAGTAAGATACTGAAGAGCACAGAGGTGCAGAGTTTTCAGTCGATAGAGGTGATAGCAGTCAGAGACTTTGATGACAAAGGAATCATTCTAATTCACGTTGGATATTTTTTTGTTTCTGAAGTTTCTGGAGCAACAACACTTGAGAGAAGTGTTGCATGCAGAACATTCCAAATTTTCATTATCGGGTTCAAGTTGAATTCCTTTCTTGTTGAAAGGGAGAGTTGAAAATAGCAACAAGAAATGCTAAAAATAACATTGCTATATATAGCATTTCAGGATATATTCCAATTTTAATTTTCCCTTGAATTAAAGTTGAGAATTAAAAATCAAATTTAGTCTCACCAGCTATTTGAAAAATAATTAATTAATTCATCTTGAGTTAATTAGCTGGTGAAAATCAAACATGAAGTCTTTGTGAAGACATGCAACAATTATCCCTTTGATTGAGGAGTTATCCCTTAATTAAGGAGATAAGGATGAGTTGTATTTGAGTTATAATTAGTTAGCTCAGTTAACTGAGTTAAGTCCAGTTATATTAGTTCCAAACAGTTTGTGGAACTAATTGTGAGTTCAGTCAGTTAATGCATGCATGCATGCAACTAGTGTTCTCCAGATAATTGAATATTCTCTCATAAATGACTCATGCATGTCAGTTCAAACAAAGACCCAGTTGAGATTAAAGGAAGGGACAATGTACTATCAGTTGCTAGAATATTCCCATGTGAATATATCTTGCATGGAGAAGGAATTCATTCGTTGAGGATTGCACAGTTACTACAGAGGTCAGAGCAATGTATGAGGTGAGAATCACATAGGTGGCAGCTGGAGGAACCAAGAGAAATTGCGTAAGGAAATAGGAGGCTTGGAGGACTACAAATATGTTTTTTTGTTAGGTCAGTTTTTTAGAGTCTATGAAAGGTTTCAATGTAGAGCTATAGTGTAGAGAGCCCGTAGAGGCAGAAATACATTGTTATGGATATATTGGAATGCAGAAGCTGCAGACATGACAGAAGCAAGTTTTGTAGTCATTAATTTAAATGGTTATGGCCATGCAATCCAGGTTTTATAATAAAAATCTAACCATTTTATTTAAAAAATAATAATAATGCCCAATATATGAACACAATTATTAGAAAATCTACAAAATGAATGTTAAAGTTTGTGGGTTTTACCTTTAGTCTTATCAATAACATTGTAGAAACATTCACTATTAATGCTTGGTGGCATCAATATCATAGATTTGTATGGTTATACTCATGTGTCATGTCAATATTATGACCCATGATATGCATAGGATGTTATTGCTTCTCAATGTAATATGTATGTCAAACCTCTAAAACTTGTGCAACTTTAGGCATACTATGAATTAGCTTCATCTTAAATGGAGATATATCAAAATAATATAATTTACTTTACTAAACAAATAGCTAGTTATTTAGTAAAGAACAACGTAATATGATTATGAAAACTAAACAGTCATTGGGTGGCTTCATGATTTAGATATATAGTGGTGTGTCTCAAGAGCCCATGGTGGTAATATGTGTCAAAATGGTTTTTTAAATCCTTAATGTTTTAGGTCATGTTTTTGCATCCTGGGATTTTTGCAAGATAAAGCAATATACATGGCAATTTCAAATGCCTTGTTATATTTAAAGTTGTAAAAATTTGGATTTCCTAACCATGAGGAAGAAGGGAAGCATGTGTAAGTGAAAATCCCACATGGTGGAAGAGTCAAAACTCTTGATATCATTGCACACTAAAGTCCTTTGTTATTAGAGGACATAACTCTAAAAATTCCCAATAAAAGAGTAAACATTATCCATATCCCTATCCTATTTTCAGAGGCATCCTTTAGGAGGACCACTTCTTCGCTTGTTGGTCTCAAACACTCCCTTCTTAACAATCCCAATTTGTATAGATTCAAAGAAATTATAGATGCCACCACCTAGTTCACCTCTAAAATGTTGGCAAAATTATGAAATAAAAAATAAGTGCAAGTTTGACCTTGAGATGTGTTGTTAGCTCACCCAAGCCCTCACTTTGTTATTTGTTACTGATAAACTAATCATGTAATGATAGTTTGAATATTTATATGGTTTTCCTAAAGATTGAAGGCTATAGTAAAATTCACCTTAACACATAGTAAATCATGATTATTCAAGTTGATTAATATAGTTAGAAAGTTAAATTTATATGTGAAAAGCAATTTATTTAAACAAATTTGAAATGAAAACCTTTTTTAGAGAAACTACCACCATGAATATATATCTCCAATATAATTGAAAAATGGAACATCTCTCTTGTAAGCATTAAATGATGATATGCCCATATGAATAAGGTCATTCAGTGAAATTTATGAGCCTCTAGGACAATAATTATATTCAAATCCCATGTTTACCATGTGTAATCAATAAAGTTGATAAAATAAAATGGTGTATGTAGCAAGTTAAGGTGATGCGGGGTTCATGTTTTTTTTTTAATGTGTTTACCAACATTATGCCAAAAACTATAATGATGGAGATGTTTGATATGGGGTACTCAAATCACTTTATATTTGGTGGATGAAGAATTGTTGAAATGTTATGTCATGTTGCTCAAATTGCAATTTCGAGTATTTTGGTAGATTAAAAACCTTAAAGTTAGTCCAATATCATAATTTGTAATTATTGAAATCATATTTTTGCATCAAATTGGGAATTCTAATTGAAATTTCATTAAATTATGAAAGAATTTTTTTTTTAAACAAGGTAATATAATGACCTTGTATCCCATGCTAATGATGGAGACTAAATATACATATTGAGAGATGCTTCCTTCACAAATATCCCATATACAACTTAATATAAAAGAGTTCATTCAATATTAATTAGTTAAGTATATTTCATTTTTTTCACAAAGAAAAAAACAATTTCATTTTTATTAAAAAAGGCAATACATTAGCATAGTTTACATAGATATACTAGGGACCAAAGGCTTCCCTGTGATCACAATTAAGATACAACAATAAAAAACAATTGAGCAACTTGATTAAGACAAAACAAAGGACCCCTGTAAGAATGCTGACATATAACTCAACATACTACATCCTACAGTCATTCAGGAAAAGGCCAAAACAAAAACAATCTCAGACTCCCCAAATCAGAGGGAGAAAAACCCAACATGGCTCACAAAATCATAAATCAACAACTTATATTGAACATATCGAGGAGCCAAAGAGAATCCTTGCTTGGACAGGAGGTTTGCCACAAAATTCTTCTCACACTAAATATGTGAGAAGAGAATTCTCCTTAAGGACATCTTCAGATCGCAAATAAGCAACATCCAATGGTGAAGCTGAGGAGGAAAAAAGGAAGAAATGTGCCTGACTCAATTGATGACGATCTCAGAGTCCCCATAGATGTCAACTTCCTCAATTTCCAGCTAAAAAGCACAATAGGGAGCACCCCACAATGCCAACAATTCCGCCCTGCAGTTAGAACCAACCCCGCCAAACTAAGAGAAATGATAGAAGAGCCCTTGATCTATGACAATGAACACTCTGCAACCACACTAACTATCCTATGAAGCTCCATTGAAAAAGGCAATAGGGGAAGACATTCCAATCTCACGCTTAAAACAGGTTCTCGAGGTTGGCTTGGGGCGTCAACGACCTATTTCAAAAAAGAAGCCCTAAATTCTAATGTAGGTAAGACTCACATATAGAATTGACTCTTGGAAAACACAAGCATTTATGTTCTCCAAATTCCCTAGAGGATATATAGGGAAGCGAACCATATTCTTGTTGATGCTCAAACCAGAAAGATAAACAATCACTAATTGAGGTTCTGACCACCAATGAACTTAGATTAAACTAAAGGGAGACTTCCTTCCATATAGCTTAATAGCAAAAGGGCATATCAGAAAGAGGTGTAATGCATCCTCCTCAACCTTCCCACACATCAGGCAAATGTCGAGACCCTGGATTCCTCTTTTGGAGAGTTTCTCCCATGTTAAAATTTTGTTCATGTATACCAGTCAAGTAAAACATTTTAGTTTGAGAGGAGCCTCCCAGATCCACATCTTAGACAACCATAAAGGTTGGGAAACTGAACCTTGTTTTAGAGAGTTGTAAGAGTACACCTCTTTGACCAAGATGCTTCCATTAATCTCCTTGCCACCCCACATAAGATGATCTAGTTTGCCAACCAATACAACCCCTGCTTGACATAAATTGAACCTATATTATTCCCATTTCGCTTCCAGCTAAAATGGAAAGTGGAGGTTTGAAGAACTAAACCATGATGAAGAGGAAAGACCAAAAACAATATATACTAACTAATATCTCCTTAATTCATAAAAAAATTCAAATATATTTCATTATTATTTAAAAAGTGAAATATAATTTGGTAGGAAATATATGTCATATAAATATTCACCAAAAATATGAATTCAACTTTTTAATATTAATATAAGATAAGGGGAAATCATATTTTATCGAGAAAAATATTTTCAACCTAAAACTAATTAGACTTGGAAATTTTAATTAATTTTAAAATAATCAAAATCATCCATTAAAAAATAAAAAGTCGAAACACTAAAAAAAATAAACAATTTAAATATCCAACCATCACTATCTTTCCCATTAAAATAGAATCGTTTAATTTTTAATATAAAAAAGATGATTCCTAAATAGATGAAGAGTGTTGGGAAAGGAGGGAAGTGCCAAAAACTATTTATTTTTTAAGTTGATCGCGCGCCAGAGATGGAGACCCTTTCCTACATGCTTAACAAACCAAGAACATCTTTTTCCCGTTTAGCTTTTTATATAAATAATAATAATGTCTTCCTCACATGCATTGCCACCAACGAAACTAAGGCGGCTGCAAATATTGATAAAGCGTGTTGACTTACTATACCGGCTGCAACTACGTCACGTGTACGGCTTCGCCCCTTCTCTCTTACGCAATCAATCATATTCAAACACGCCATGCTTCCAATTTTACATGGTTTTTATTTTTATTTTGTTTAATATGGTTTTTGGTTTAATTTTTGCCTTCCAATTTTACAACGAGTATTAAGGACTCATTTTTATTTTTATTTTGTTTAATATGGTTTTTGGTTTTTTTTTTTTTAGAATTTGGAAAAGATTTTCTTGAATAAAGTTTGATAGGTAAATTTTTCATAAAAAATTTCTTAACTTTGAGTTTTTCAAAATATTAAATTTATATATATAATTAAAAATTATAAACCATAAAACTTAAGACTTCGCTATAAAAATAACCCAATAAAACTTAAAATTTAGCTAAAAAATTACCCCAAACATAACACTTTAAAAAAAATATAATTTATATTTTTTTAGAATTAATATTTAAAGTAAATTTCTTTTAAATATAAATTCTATCATTTTTTTAGAATTTTATTAAAGTAAAATTCTTTTATATATATAGATCAGATTAAAGGTATTTAAAGATCATTATTTCGATGTGAATTTTTTTTTAATGTAAATTTGAATAAAAATATATATTTTAAGAAATTTAATTTTTTGGACACTCAAAGATCTAGGATTAAAACAATTTTATGTTGATAGACCTAGGTGAAAACGATTTTATGTTGATTTAATAGAATATATTTGTGATATTTTAAACTTGAAGCAATATCTTTATATGTTATATTGATATGAAAAAATAGTTTTGAACATTTGTTAAGAAAGAATCAAATCAAATATATATATTGACGATGTCATTTTTCTTAGTGTAATGTTTTTATGCCTTTGTGTTTAGTAACTTTGACTTTATATCTTTCTAATGGAACATAATTTAGGAAATTGATGACCATTTATGTTTTTAATACTGAGATGGTATAGTGGTCTTTATGGTGGCTTACTAGGGGGACCCAAAGTTCCGTTCTTGTGTAATGTGAGAATATCTCAAACATAAATATTTATGGATTTGAAAGGAACTTATAAAAAATATTCTTAAAATTTACATAGAAATATTCATGGACCTTGGCGTTATGATTATAGACATTATAATAGTATGATAACAAAACTCTATTGTATCAAAACAAATGGTATGCCATTAAATTTGAATTATGTTTTGAAATGCTTACTTGAAAACAGTGCTTGTTGATGTGTTCCATCAATTCCCTCAATTTGCTCAATTCCTTTATTAAATGCTCAATTTGGTCGTGCACTTGTTTTATCCTTTGCTTTGTTGTGGATCTTTTGTGGGACATTTTTTTGTGAAGCAAATGCTTTGTATTGCTTGAAAACAAAGGGATACAATTTAATCTTTTGAAGTTTGGTCTAGTGAGACGCTAGGGAGACCTAAACAGACATAGAACTTCAGTGACTCTTCATACAAAAGATAAAATACCATCTATAGTTCTTGCTCGAAACTATCTAATCTAAGTATTAGGCTCTTGGGCCATATTTAAATTGAAGATTATAGAACTAAAACATTAAAAAAAATTAAGACAAAGAGACTAGAAGACAATTAAGTAGAATTATCTAAATCAATGGTTTCAACGAGAATGGGCTTCTTGTTGTATCATGGGGAGCAACTTGGTTTAGGAGGGATGCCCATAGGTTTCTCATTGTAGCCCACCTATGATCCATAGCTGCCATTTTATTCTACACTTGATTCAGGGATAGAAGAAGGTCCTCCACGCTCTCATTTATTTCCACCATAACTCTACCAAGAAGGACTTTGAGGTGTCAATAAATATCCATTGTGTACATGT
The DNA here is from genome assembly GCA_000404065.3 of Pinus taeda. Taxonomy (NCBI): domain Eukaryota; kingdom Viridiplantae; phylum Streptophyta; class Pinopsida; order Pinales; family Pinaceae; genus Pinus; species Pinus taeda. Next base: position 234,389 of record APFE031639400.1, on the reverse strand, counting down.
ATCCATTATAACATCATCTAGTGTGCCCTGCATCTGGAACCCAATCAACCACTTGTATCAGCACTTTCATGTCCATGAGGGTCCTAATAATAAGTTGCTCTGCAACACACCTAGGCCCTTTGTCGTGGCATGATGTTCTCCCCAAGAGTGCAATCGACCTAGTACTAGACTGAATTTTCTCTAGCTCAAAAATTGGCTCCAAAGGAGTGGTTTTCTTATGAGTATGATTGCAGACGAGGAAGGCTTGTTCCACCATGAGAATCTTGGATCTCTTGCTCTGAAACAATGTGTTGGTCACCTTGTGAGAGTGGGGAATTCATCTCACTAAGGTGAACCAATGGCATTCACCTTTTCTTGAAGAAACAAACAACACCAAACTTATAATAGTAAGAATTTGAAAAAAAATTGTAGACGGTGTGGAGTCGAACCTAAGCGACCAATCAATAAAACTTCTTGTAATCTGAAATCCTGATAAGGTGTGGAATGCTTGTAAGTGTTATGACTGCCTAGGACGTTCCAACCCAAACTTTACCAAAGCATTGGAAGGACACACAAAAATATGAACAAGAAATGGATGCTTGGGGGGTGAGGGAAACAACTCCTTGACACTTGCTTTCCCTATTCTACCCCCCCCCGAAGGAGACACCTATGAAGCCAAAAGACCTTATTAGAAACTAGAAGGAGAATTGGAAAGCCATTATAATTTCCCACAAATGAAGGATGAATAAAACATTTTTTACATGGATTGGTTGAAGCGACCCATTCCTCATGCAAATGTTAGGTGGCTTTATTCTAGGCAGTGATCTGCTATGGAAATGATGCAAGCCCATTCCACTAAGAAGAGAGTTTAGACATGCCTATGCCATATGACAACCATTGAATGTGAACGCAATAAACCAAGATCGGGTGACAATTATGGTAGGTGATGTAAAATCATCATGGGATCTACTTCTTATCTAGATTGTACATAGGGCCATCGATTGATGGTCGCAAAGCCTACACAAATGTGTTATGCAAATCATTGGAGGTGGCTTGAAAGGTTCCCCTATGCCATTACATGTGTTAACATTTTCACAGGGGCATGTCGCCTTGTCCCACTAACATGTGGCCTAGTGGAATGACGACAACCCGCCCTCCACCATTTCACAAATCAAGGGCCCCATTCAGAGAGTTTATGGGACATTAACCAAAACATTTTTTAATGTGTGTGTGAGAGAGTAATTGTTCTTGATTTGTATTTTTTTTCAAAATTTTAATGTAAATAATTTATTATTATTATTATTTAATATAGTAGCAATATAAATCCAAAGTTATTTTAAAAAACAACTGATATCTTTGCTTATTTAAATATTTTTTTTATATTTTAAAAACAAC
>APFE031639400.1:179219-224202 GCA_000404065.3 Pinus taeda | reverse complement strand
TATAATTAATCTATAATAAATATATTATACTCATTAATTATATGAGTTGAATTAAGCCATAGGTGATTAGTGGTATATTGTAATAATCATTTTAATTAGTTTCACATTAATAAAAATTTGATCCCATTATAACTTTAACATAAATTGAATAAGAATTCTGGAACATATAACCTTAAAATAATTTTTAGCAATCAACAAACAAATTTAATTTATTTAATAATGTTTGTTGATAATAATTTAATTTATTATTAGTTTAAATATAACATGTTAAATCTAATTTAATATAATTAAAAAAACTAATTTTTGAATTAATCGAATTTCCCTATCCCATATAATTAAAAAAACTAATTTTTGAATTAATCGAATTTCCCTATCCCCGTTCCAGTACAGTTTCGTGGTCAAATAATTTCCCTATCCCCGATCTAGTACATTTCCAGTCAAATATAATCGTTTCGTGGTCAAATATAGTTGTTTCCTAGTCAAAGATAACCGTTGGATGATCTGCTCTCTCTAGTTAAACCGATGCCATGGTCTAGTTCTTCAACTTGCCCTGACGATGAACTACACTTGTTGATTCAAAACCCCTTGACAAATAAAAAAAATGTGATTTTTACCAAAATATCTTCTCTATAAAATAATATAATCATTTAAAAATAAAACAAACCAGACTTAACGCGAGAAATTTAAAAATTATATCTAATTCCATGATCCATCCCATTCGACATTTATTTTTGTTTGTTTGTTTAAGTTTCTTTTGTTTTTGTCTAGATAAACCGTTTACATTAAAAAAATGTCATTCTTAAACATAAACCAGAAGAAGAAAAGCATTAAGTGGATGTTAAATGCTGCACGTAACTTTCATTATGCTTCACATCATCTTGGAAGTATGGGACCCACTTTGACTTTGACATCACATGTGGAGGGCCCTCCCTCGACGTGAAGCAACACAAGTATCTAAGAAGCTATTTCAATCCACATAAATGTATTTATTTGCGTTAGTTTCTAGAAATTTAATGTAATTAGTTGCCTTCAACAACCCTTTTGACTTGTGCTTCCAATTACTTATCCCTTATTTCAAAGAATGTTTGAAACCTAGCTTTCTCAATTTACCTTTTTTAAAATTTAATTTTCTAATTTATTTTTAAATCTAATTTTATAAATGATAATTAGGTAATTTAAATTTATTTTTATAATATATTTGATATTTTTGTATCATGTTTCTGTCATCCATATATTTATTTATTATATAATATTATAGAATTAATAAAATAATAAAAAAATTATTTTTTATAATTATTATAAATATTTTCAAAATATAAAATAATATATTTTATAATTTTATTATTTAACATAAAAATTTGACTCTGGAGTATGTTTTAAAATTATTTTTGCTTGCTAAGAGCTTGTTTTCTTTGGACAGGTTAACGGCCCATGATCCAGAGGCATCTGGCAAGAGTGAAAGCCTACCCCCTTATGGACCATCAATGGGTTATTCTAGGTGGCGTGGTTTTCCTTGAATAACGGTGATGAGTCAGCCTACATTCACAGATAATAGCCAGAGATGATTTTCCTCACTGCTAGTTTGACAATTGAGTTATGATAGATTTTCCCACTGTATAAAATTATTTATCATATAACAATCTATAAAAAGCAATTTAGTGTTTTATTAAAAAAATATTTAAATTATTTACAGAACCATTTATTACTTATTTGATTTTCTTCCATTATACCAATGTATGATAGCATGGGAATTAGGAATTGAAGTATCCATGGTTTTATTATAGATTTATAACTATTTAATTATTTAAAAAAATCATTAAATAAGCATATTTATTTTATAATTAACAAAATATTAAATTAATAAAAGATAATAAGACCTCCTAATGAAGGTGAACAAACAATTGGCAAAATGAATTTGGGGTCCACCCAGCGAGGCATGCGACAAGTAAATTTATGACTATGATGTATAGAGTTATGCGATGGGACGGGGTGGTCCAAACATTCCAAACTCACCTGTGTTGGATATAATGAGGAGTATTGTTAACAGAACTGTTGTTGATTCTTGGGCGATGAATCTGAGTTACAGGGTGGTGGATTTGAGCACTGGTGGCCAAGGGATCTCGATAGGGCCATGGGATAGTTGGGCCTACGCAGAGGGGTCGAGTATTGCTCTAGTGGCTTTACAGGAGGGTTGTTATGCCTTCACTTGGGACCCTGGAACGAAGGGTTGCATCACTTCAATATGTCATTGTACGCCTAGCGTTGTGTGGGGGAACCTCAGTTGTCATTGGTGGTGGGATGCTCCAGGCAGTTGGGAACCCGATGTTCTTCAAGTAATTTGGCTTCTTTGGCTCTGGGCTTTTTATGGAAGTTTGATTTAGAGGGTGGCTAGTTTAGTGTCGTTGTTGGTTGTCATATTGAGCGAGTGGCCTGGGACATGGTTCAATTCTTGGGTGTGGGTCTATACTAGTCATAATTATGTTGGGGTATACAGAGACCGTGGTGGATTTCGTAGCTTGCAAGCACCATAAAAGGAAAATGCCAAGCTAACAGTAGAGTGGGTTGTCGTCTGGTCATATCGATTATTGCCAACTTTATCTTGCTTCTGTCTAATGTGGTGTTAGGTTTGCTATCTGATGGTATTGTTATGAGAATTGTCATATGCCTTATCCAATTCTGGTTGTGGGTTGTTGTGTAGAAATTAAGTTGTAGATTTGCAACTTCTCATGAATTTTTAATCAAAATCACATGACACAAACCTACTCTACTGCTATGCGGGTATTAATTCACAATTTAGAACAAAAATATCAAACATGCAAGAAGAAATAACCCACATGCAACAAGTATTTTTATCTGCAAAAGAAATCGCAAAAAAACCCAATGCCTACTTGCAATAATCAAATGAATAGAGATGTATTACAATTTCTTTGCTCAATTGAGCTCACCCTGCAAGTGCACAACCTATCTCTCTGCCTAATGAAGACCTCTGACCAAGACTTAGTCAAATTTTGCCTTAGTTTGAGCTCCAATTTCCTTGCGTTGTTCCTTGAGGAATTAGCCCCTATTATTCAGTAAATTCCTCTAATTTAATTGTGTAATTCCTTAGGCTGATCATGTGACTGCATGCAACACTTGTACACTCAAGACTAGTCTACAACTGATGTTACATAGCCTTGGAATATCCACCTCAATTGGGTAAATAAAATTCTCTGCATGCACTAGCTATTTTGGGTTGATTGATCAGTTAAATGGATGGTCACTGAGTTTGACTGAAGTCCCACTGCTTAACTGACCTTCCACTAGTTCCTCCAAAAGTTGGAACTAGTTTAACATAAAACAACCTAAGATATTTGACCTTGATTGCTACAAATTAGTAATCACACATGCATAACTAAACTCTAACTCCTCCAACTTGAATTTATTGAGTAAAATGGGTCACACAAGCCATGTCACACAAGTTAACATCATCCAAGTTGTCTGTTGAAGTGGAAACTCAAATTTTCTCAATTTAATCAAGGAAAAATCAAATTGAGAATTTCTTGCTGCATTTTTCAACTCTCCCTCTTAACAAGAAAGATATTATTAACGACTCCTATCATGCACCTATGGATCTCGAACTTCCCTCTTGACAAGACCTTTGTCAAAATATCAACATCTTATTCCTCTGTAGGAATGTACTGCAAAAACATTATCTGCCTTTCCACACAGTCCCGTAAATGGTGATACCAGATATCTAAATGCTTGGATCAATCGTGAAAAACAATATTTCCAGAGAGCTTGATGCAGCTTCGATTATCACTGTAGATCACAGTTGGATCCATCATTTGACCAAACAATCCAACAAGTATCTTTCTTATCCAGATCGCCTCACATGTTGCTTGACTGGCAGCCATTTATTCTACTTATGTCGAGCTGAGTGCCACAAATATTTGCTTCCTGTTGTACCAAGAAACTTTTGTAGACCAAAAATTGGAAATCCCACCTGATGTACTATATTAGTTTGATGGACTCCCCACCCAATTTATATCTATGAAGCCACACAATTTCAGTCCCTATGTCTGTTTGTACCATAGTCCAAATTGGATAGTGACTCTGAGGTACCGCAGAACATGCTTAACTTCCCTCCAAAATAATTTGGTTAGCCTAACCATAGCTTGGCTCATTTGGTTGATTGCATAACGCACATCTAATCGTGTGTTCGCAAGATACATTAGTGAACCCACCAACTGCCGGTAAATAGTAGCACCCACTTCCTCACCTAAATTGGCATCCTGTTTCCTCCAAGTGGTCGCTAGAGGTGTCTCCATGGGTTTGCAATTGTCCATGCAGAACCTCTAAAGTATCTTGTTGGCATACTTTACCTGAGAGACAAACAATTCCCCATCACCTTGCCATACTTTTGATCGGAGGAAGTAGTGCATGAGACTCATGTCCTTCATTTTAAACTCTCTTGCAAGGTCCTCCTTGGAATATATGATCAACTTCTCATCACCAGTTAAAATCAATTCATCAACATATAAGACAGTAATCAATAATTTGACTTCTACCAAGATATGATAGAGGTTTGCATCTGCTTCACTTTTTCTGAAACCCAAACCATTGAGATAGCTAGCGATCCTAGTGTACCAAGCATAGGTTGATTGCTTAAGACCGTACAATGCTCGCTTGAGTCTGCACACATGAGACTACCGATCAAAAGTCTTGAAGCCTTCTGGTTGCTCGATGTACACCTCCTCCTCAATAACTCCATTGAGAAATGTTGTTTTTACATCCATTTGATGGACCTTCCACCCCATATGTGCAACCAAATCAAGATGAGTACCTTGCTACAGGAGCAAAGGTCTCCTCATAGTTAGTCACCTCAACTTGAGAGTAGCCCTTGGCAAAAAATGTCGCCTTGTAATTTTCTATGCTTCCATCTGCTACATGCTTTACCTTGAAGATCCATCTCAAACCTACAACTAGTTTGTCTGCTAGTCTTGGGACCACTTCCCAAACACTATTCTTTACAATGGATTAGTATTCCTCCACCATTACATGAACCCATATAGGTTTCTCTATTGTTTCCTCGAAAAAGGATGGCTCGGTCTCTATAAGCTCAATCATTAGAGCCATGTAGCCAGTGTATCGATCTGGTGACCTTCTCTGACTGCGCTGATTTGAAGGAGCACCCACATTCTCCCTCGTATCTTGCACAAGTCTATTAGATTCCCCAGTCCTTTTCCCGCCTTCTCTGGATGGTTTTGCTTGAGTGGTTGTCTCCACTCTCTGCTCCTCAATTTTTGGTTTGTCCACAACTTCACAAGGTTCATCATTTGGAGTTAAAAGCTCCTCTTTTGGTAGGATATGAATCTCCCTCTCAAGAGAGCACAACATGGCTTTATCTTCATCACATTTTACATCCCTTGTACAACTATCATTCTGAGGGATGGAAAGTACACATGGTAGTTGTGGGGAGTTTCTATGTAACCCATAAAAATTTTCATCGGCTCTAGCTTAATCTTCCTTGATTCTTTGGAGACATGGCAGTAAAAAGAGGCTCCAAAAATATTGAAGTGTGACACATCCTCCTCCAGTGTAATCATTCCCAGAATCCAATGAGGACTCCGATTCTACAAATAGATTGTTGTGTTGCATGCGTCGACCCACAAATGCATAGGTAGGCCTTGATCATGCAACATTTCCCTCGCTTCTCCTATAATGCTACATGTCTTTCTCTCAACCACCCCATTCTATTGTGGTTATGGGGTGTTGTCAACTCCCATAGAATGCCTTCTTTTGCACATAAATTTTTAAATTTATTCGATGCGTACTCACCTCCATTATCGCTACTGAGAGCCTTTACCTTCTTGCTTGTTTATTTCTCAACCAGTGCCTTGAATTCTACGAACTTAGAGAATGTCTCATCCTTATCCAACATGAAGAAGATCCAAAACTTCCATGAGAAGTCATTAATAAAAATGACAAAATATTTGTGCTTGGTAGTGGAGGTTTTCGAGAAAGATCCACAAACATCAGAGTGGATCCTTTCCAGGATTGCGTGTGCTGTGTTGTCTTGATCATGGAATGTAGATTTTATGTACTTCCCCAAAGTACATCCTGCTACTCAAGTGCTCTTTTGGGGAGGGTTTTGGTTATCTGTTGCATGATCTTCAAAATGCCATGATGCAGATGGCCAAGTCTTCTATGCCAAAGTTCACCGACATCGTGGCTCTGCACCTTCTCTGCCTTTGTGCTCAATGTAACAAAATCCTCCACATATAGCTTGTACAGGTTCTTCACACGAACCTAGATCTGCTTCACATATCCTATGGCTACGTATCTCAGGAATACATTTCCTTTTATTGAAGATCACATCATAACCACGGTCTTCTAAAACTTCAACATAGACGATATTTTTCTTTAGGCCTGTTGTCATTTTGTATTTTTTAGGTTGAGGGAGTAAACACATTGGACATCATCAAAACCACTCTGGAAGTTGAGATCTAGCCCTGCCAGCTTTAGAGAGGGATCTCTCTATTTAATTTAGCTTTGTTTTAGTGTAAGTTTTAGGCTAGTTATGATTGTACTTGTTTGTTTTGTTTGAAAGGTTTGGTTAATTTTAGTGTTATAATTCCATTCGGCTATGGAGTCTATAAGATAAAGTGGAGTTTTGCATCAATTTTTATAGGATTTATCACAGGGAAAACTAGGTTGCACTATTGGATTTTTTCATAAATTAAATGAATTGTGGAATAATAGAAGTGTAAGGTTCAATAGAAACCAAGGAGAAATTAAGAATTCCTTAATCTGACTTTAGTAGAAAACATTAAAATTATCAATAGCCAAAATAGGGTGCTCTAAGTAACGAATCCTATTTATCACAGTTTATGTTGATTAATTCAGATATTCAGAATGACAAAGAAAGAAAACAATGTTTAAAATAGATAAATAGAAGAGACACATCACCATTTAGTACACCAAATGAATCCTGTGAAGGGTCCTTGTATTATTGATGCTCCAGTGCTTTGAAAATTACAATATGCAGAAGGAAATTACATTCGGAAATCAACACTTGATACTTCAAATAAAGAAGTATTTATAATAAAAATTTACAAAATTCTTTACAAAATTGCTACCAAATTGACAATGTATTATTAGCCTAATTACAAACTATATCATCTAATCTTGGCAAAAGAATAGGCCACGTAGGCTGTTGAAAAGAAAGGTGGCCCTGTTTTGATGGTTTCGGTTGCTGAGAACCCTAAACAGTGCTGTGATGCTGAATTGATCGTCATGCTGGGTGCTGCGCTGGAAATTTGTTTTACTGCTCCTCAATTATCCTTTAATCTAGTAAATCAACCAATTCTTCCCATCTCTTTTCATTTGGCAGTGTCAATTTTATTACCCTGCGATAAATTTCATCTACCTCTATGTATTTGGAAAAAATTGGTTTTACGGTAAAGATGTGTTTTACCTCATTTTGTACATGGAAATCGTTTAACATAGTTTCCAAAAACACCTTTGTTGTCATACTGCCCTTAATTCCACTGAACTTGACGCTGCTTTTGGCCACTTCTCTCATCTTTAGGATATAGTCTTCTTGAGTGATCAATTTATCATTTATAACATAGATACTAGGCAGTCCCTTTTGGATTAAGGCTTCAATTCTGTTTGTAAACCTGTTTACCTGCAGCTTTAAGGTTTCACACCTTTCTTCCCACTGATCAATGAGATTCCTCTTTGTCAAGATTTTCTTGACTTCCAGAATGGTGGAAGTTCTATCATTGATTCCTACCTCCTCCATCTCATACTTGGACTTCGAGTTTAAGAACTTGATCATATTAGAGGCTTTTGTGGGCATCTCTCCCATCTTTTCTCTTCCTTGCACAATAGTTTTTGTAGCCTTCTGTATCATCTCTTTCTACTCAAATATGATTTGGGTAGAAGGCCAAATCTCATTCATGGAATCTAATATATTCAACCAAATAGTTTCCTTGGCTTGGGCCAGGTTTGACCAATTGAAGTGTCTCACTCTACCTTGTGCAACTTTTCCAACAACCTCTGGGATTTCTCCATTTCAGTAACTCGAGTAGCTTCAACTTTGGCCTTTTGCACTTCCAAAGCTTTGATTTGGCCCTACAAAGTCTCAATCTCCTTTGACTGTAGTGACATGTTCTGTAGTGTTTGTGTTACATGTTCATCACTTGCAGTCTGAGTGGAAGAAGGAGCTGCAATGGTTGCCCATGTTGATGGAAGCTGAGAAATAACTATGGTGTCCAGGGGGACAATGGCCATCTTCAGACTGTCTTCCTTCTCCTTTATCAGTTTCTCCATCTCTGCATTGATCTGTCTTATCTGTATATTTTGTTCTATGATCAATTTCATCATATCTAGTTTTTGTGCTTCACCTTCTTCAATATCCTTGGTCATTGGATCTTTTGTGGCTGGTAGCTTGAGCTACTTTATTAAGGCTGCAATGTCCAGGTTCTTCTTTTTGATAATATGCTCAATAGCATTGACATCTTTGGGATCATATCCTATTTTAATCACCAAGTCTTCCAAAGACTTAATCTTGTTATCCTTTGCCAAAGAGGAGAATTTTTCCATCTTCAACTGTGACTGGACATTTGCAAAAGAAACCTGCAATTTAGAAAGTGACATGGAAGTGTTAGTTAAAGTAGAGGATATCATTTCACCAGTTTGCTTGTGCATCTCCATTTGATCAATGGGATGTATATCCTTTGTGCTGAATTCAAAAGTAGTGCTCTTGTAGTCTACTGCTGAATTTGGATGTGGAACTTGGGCCTCAAGAAAAACCATCTACATTTTTCCATGCTCCGTATCAAAGAATGAAATCAACCTACTTTGTGAATTATCTATTATTTAGAATTTCATTTGTGAGATTTATCTCCCTGTACCTACCAAAAAGTTGCCTTCTCTTTTTCTGTTTGGACATTCTGTGATTCCAGCTCAGTTTCCTTGTGAACTTGTGAAGATGAACACTCAAAAGGAGATGCTGTGAATTTGGTAGTTCCAGGTGGTGAATCTTTGATAATGATGGTTGCCTACTCTTTAGTTTCTTTATCCAATTCTACTATGTGAGTGACTTTTTCTCTCTTCCTATAATTGATTCTAAATTCTTTAGCTTCACTCCCAGTTGTAGATGATGATCTTTCCTCACTCTATCTTTTGCTTGATTTTTCCTGAGGAATAGGATTCTGCAAACTAGAAGTAGAAACGAGTTGTTCTTCAACTTCCTGCAAGGTATTTTCTGTCCACTCCAGCTGATTGACATACTGTTCTATGTATGTATGGCCTTGAAGTATGAATGTAAGGAGGGTTTTTTTTCTCCATTCTGAGCTTTGAAATAATGCCACAGGGGTCATAAGACCATGTAAAGCTCAAACTGAACTTCATTTCTTTAAGCATTTTATCTACCTCTTCACCTGTCGTCGTTGTGTTGCACACAAATGGGCCCACTTGTGTCTTTATTCTGAACTGTGCCTTCTTCTTGGCCACTACAAGGTGGATATCATGCGAATTCAACATCTACCTGATATACTCCAGGGAAAAAATCCTCATTGGGAGGTATTTGGAGAGTTTATGGGGGCCAATTCACAACCATACACCCTGATTTCTCTGTAATTTTGGTATAAATACCAATCCCCTGTCTTTTCTTGGCCCGAAAAATGCAAAATTCTCTTGATTTCCTCACTGATTCTGGGTTGTACTGCACTGTTTAGAATGTTCATGACTGGATGAACAAAATATTCAATAAATTGCTTGTAGGTCAATTCTTGTTGTTCTCTCATGACCAATGAGGTCCAAAAGATTACTGGCTATTGGTTCCCTACATCATCAAACTTATGCGATGAAAAGCTAAATGGTCTGCCTGATAATAGAGGAACACATAAATCAAAATAGAGGTGTAATTGAACACCTTCTCTGTAGGAAACTTTATGAACTGTTGATGGATACTATCAGCAAAAAATTTACTAAATTTGAACACCAAGGAAGAATTGCTGCCTATGGAAAATATGGAGAGGAATCCTAAAATAGGCTCATCTACCCACTGATCAGAATGATAGCCTAAAATGTAAGAAATGATGGAAATAATCTGCTTGGCCTGATAAGGGAAAATGGAAGAAGGATATGGAGGATTTGTTTTGGGTAATTGGGCATTTTCTGGCAAGAAAATCTCAAAAATTCTGGCTCTAGTGGCAAAGTCTAGCTTTTGATAAAGCTGGGTAAGGGCGTCTAGGGATAAAGGAGCAACATTTTCCACAGTTGGGGCTCGCATCATTTGGTCAATGTATTGGACTGTAATGGTGAAAAGAATGTCACCTGCAAGGGAAATGATGGCTCTTTGGTCAGGGAAATAACAAGCTTGACACCTTCTAGTAAATTCTGGGGCTTGGAATGTCAAGGGGAAAATATAATGTGGGATGTTTGACTCCCAAAGCCCAACTTCATCGGTTTTGTCTGTGTGTTTATCCTCTAACCAACAATACAATTCCAGAAAATCATAGTCGCACTAAGTTTCATTTATCTTGTAATCCCTATCAGCTAAAGATATATGATCTAAATCTACAGAAGGGGGAATTAAAGGATTAATGGGCTTATCTTGAGACTTAGTCTTAAGAGGCATGACTGTAAAACTCTGTGAACAAGATGAATTTTCAAATGAGGCTTACCGAAGACAGAAGAATAATGGATTGTCATGCGGAAATGAAAGGGAACTATCAGTTTTTTCTATCTTGATATGGTTGCACAATATCTCTGAGAGTGACTGCTATGAGAAAATGTCAATAAAAAAAAACAAAAGTGGAAAAGGAATGATAACGATGGGTGCATGATCTTTTAAACACTGCGATGAATGTCATGTTGAAAATGATGCAGGACCGTTAGGCTAAACGGTCACCCGGGAGAAAATTGAATTAAATGGAGAACGATCATTTTGGCCGGGAACACATTCAATAAGCCAACAGTCATGCCATGTGATGGGAAGAGAGTGCTAGAGGGAAAGTGGTGGGGCGTGACAAAGCGGATGAGGGAAAGTGGTTTCCGGACGGGGTAGTGGGCAGTTAATGGTTTTGTCAGGGGGGGGGTGCGGAATCACCAGAGGGCGACATGTAGAGATGGGGCCTAGTGGAGAAACTCTTTTTTGGAAACCCCCCCCCTCCTCCCTGTAAAGACAGAATAGAGGGGGGGGGGGGGGGGGGGCGAAAACAGATAAAGGTTGTGGATGAAGTGCTGGAGCAGATCTCGAGGGTGCTAAGCGGAGTGAACTTTAACCTGAATGCGACAAATAACTTCTTTGTTTTCTTGTGCTTTTTGCATCTGCTTTTCCGACTTAGGATAAGGGAAAATGAAACATATGAAAGATGTCAACCATAGCGCACGTATTTTCCCTTTTGAACTTAGGATAAGGGATAAATAATGAAACATACAAAAGACTTTATCCCATAGTACATATTATGGCCTTTTGAGGATACCCCCTCGAAGAGGATTATTTCTAAGGAATTGATCTATATTTTCTATCTTTTTGTGAGCTGGTTCCATAACATTTGGTATCAGAGCTTTGGATTCTAGGGTTTTAGTGCTCCAAACAGGTCATCATGAAATTTTTGCTATAACTATTTCGCTACGAAGTTTCAAAAGCTAAAACAAAAATCCATTTCAGAATAAATCGATATGAACCACGGGCCTGAATTTCAGATCTTGTCTCGCTATATTTTCAGAGATATAATATGAGGAAGTTAGGGTTTTTGAAGACCCTCAAATTACATTCCAAACAGGTGACCTTGGGAAAATCGTCATAACCTTCGCTCTGAGCATCAGATTGAATTTTCGTAAGAAGTTACAAAAATAGGATGGACTGTAGTTTTTTTGGGTATCATTTTTAGAACCTAAGGTTGAAATAGTGACCCGCGAAACATCGTACAAGTTTGTTCTACTTAACCGATCTATACTCAGGTCATGGTGGGAGATTTTGCATAACTCTTCATTGGAGAATCCAATCTTGATCAGACTTGTGAGGTTAGAAATATTACTCAGAGGGCTATTACAGGCCGCAATTTTAGAACTTAAAGATCCAAAATTACAAAGTTATTGTCGTGTCAAGATCGAGCTCCTAAAATCAAGAAAAGGAGAGCTGAGGAAGTTTGATGGCAAGGATCTGGTAAATTGGAAACTACAAATGGAGAAATATTTTGATCTACATGGTGTACCACTATTACAAAAGGTATGTATTGCATATAATTATTTAGAACTGAATTAATTTTTATGGTATAAAGGGCTTTGTTCTCGTAAACCACTTGTCACGTGGTCAATTTTCATGGAGGAAATGATAACACATTATGAGGATACAAAGATCAACACCTTCTTTAGCCAATTGATAAATCTAAAACAAAAGGGTTCAATGGCAGATAAAATTGAGGACTTTCAAAAACTAAATATAAGGGTAAATGATATTCTAGAGAAGCAAAAGATAAATAGTTTTATCTATGCCATGGAAGCTAATATCGATGGTATGAAAGCATATTGGAAGAAAGGCATCGAATATTTTAAGAAATGCATGGAAGGTTTGAAGGAAGGTGGGATGAATGGAAGAAGGATGAAGAAGTGTGGCCACTCATTCAAAAGTTACAGAAGATCCCAGTTCAAACAATATTTCCAAAACTTGACGAGGAAGGAAAAATCATATTGGAACCTGTAGCAGTCATAGATACAAGAACCCGGTAGCTACGAAATCGATCAATTTCAGAGTATCTCATCAAGTGGAAGGACTTACCCACTAAATATTCCACATGGGAGGACAAGAATTTTATACAAAAGCATCAAGAACTACTCAAGCTTTGAGGACAACACTTTTTGAAGGAGAGGGCCATGTTAGGTCCCTATACTACTAGTGTAACCCCTTATTGTTATTAGTACAACCCCCTTATTATATCGTTGTGCCCATGTAGTCCATATTGTATTATTTTGCCCCATATACCCACTATTGTTATTATTGTGCATTAATTAATTATTGTTATGTCGGCTCTGATTATATTATGACCCCTTAGACTCCTATATATCGAAAGGAGGTCTTGTCATTTGTATCATCCAAGAATTGTTCATTTATGTAATGTAAAGGAGGTTTCCCCCTTGAAGAGGCTTATTTCTAAGGCGCTGATATATATTTTCTATCTTTTTGTGAATTGGTTTCATAACAATTTATGAGCTTGTTGTGCCATGAATTTTTGTTGTCTGCTAACAACTTCTTGATAATATTTACCAAACTTTTATTTGAAGATTCAACCAACCCATTACCTTGTGGGTAATAAGCAGTTGAATGGTTGTAGAAATCTATCATTTTATTAGACCTAAAGGTTTCATCATTGTCCATAATAATCTTGTTTGGGCAGCCAAATCTAGATAGAATATTGGTTTCTAAGAATTTGATGATAACAACATTGGTGGCTAGTCTAGAAGGAGTGGCCTCAATCCATTTAGTGAAGTAGTTAGTAGCAGTAAGGATCCATTTATGTTGAGCAGAGGATGGATTTATCCTATGAAATCTAATCCCCACTATTGGAAAGGGCTTTCAACATATATGGGCTTCAAAGATAAAGGCAAATTTTTTCTTTTTTCCCTCAAATATTTGACATTTGTGGTAAGAGGTTACCTTCTTATGAACATCTAAGTGTAGGCCAGTAAAAACTAGCTCTAAGGATCTTATTAGCAGTGGTTTTCCAATACAGATGGCCACCATTGTCACCTTCATGGAATTCCTACTTTTTCCTCTCTGCATCATTTCTCAATAAACACTTTAGTAGAATACCACTAGCATCTTTCCAATATAAAACATTTTCTATGATGAAAAATTTAACTTCTTTCAGTTTCATAAATCTAGCCTTTGTTTTTGTTAGACTAGGAGGAACATTTAAATTAAATAAAACATAAATAAAGTCTGCATACCAGGGTGAGGTCAAGAAAGCCTCATCTAGTTGTGGAGTCGCATGTTCCTCTTGATCATCCAATTCAGCTACAAAGTTGATATCTAAAACATTAAAATTAGATTCATCCATAAATTTGGCTATTCCTTGTCCTTTGATAAGCTTGGTTGACTTGATTTCCATGTCATATTCCAATATGATGGCAATCCATTTGCCTCTTTTGCCATCTGGTCCATTCTGTGTCAAGATATCTTTAACTACAACATTTGGTACATAAGCAATTATATGAGAATGAAGGATATATACTTTGAAATCTTTAATTGCTTTTATTAGTGTGAAATCTTGTTTCTCTATTATATTATAATTGAGCACATCATTCGTTAAGACCTTGCTAAAGAAAGCAATGGGTTGTTCATATCCATCATCATTTTTCTGCAAAAAGACAACTGCAATAGTATGTTCGGAAGCAAATGAAAAAATTATA
Organism: Pinus taeda; assembly: GCA_000404065.3. Lineage (NCBI taxonomy): Eukaryota > Viridiplantae > Streptophyta > Pinopsida > Pinales > Pinaceae > Pinus > Pinus taeda. The sequence goes on along the minus strand of APFE031639400.1, from coordinate 209,796 downwards.
AAGTCCTTAGTAAAATATGGACTAATAAGGACTAGTTCCTTTATTAATGCTTGTTTAACCTAGTCAAATGATTGCCTATCTTCAAGGTTCCACCTAATTTCAGAATCTCGTTTTAGCATGTTTGTGATGTTTTTGAGAAGTTATGCAAGGTTAGGGATAAATATTCTTAGGAACTTTATTCTCCCAATAAATGAGTGAAATTATTTAATATTTCTTAGGTGATTTATTTTTATAATAGCTTCAATCCTTTTAGGATCAATTTTGATACCTTCCTTAGATATGATATGACCAAGAAGTTTTCCCTCTTCAAGGCCAAACACTGTTTTCTTAGGATTTAGTGAAATCCAAAACCTTCTACATTTTTCAAAAACTCTTCTTAGGTGCATCAAATTTTATTCACCAAATTTAGAATATACAATTATGTTATCTAGATATATCACAATAAATCTACCAATTTCATCAAAAAAACCAATATCCATTTCTCTTTGAAATGTGGCCGCAACATTCATTAATCCAAATGACATCTTCACATACATGAAGGTACCCCATGGAGTGGTAAAGGTTGTTTTGTCCTAATCCTCTGGATGAACTAAGACCTGATTATAACCCGAGAATCCATCTAATAAGGAAATCCTAGAAGATCCAACTACCTTTTGCAGAATATGATCCATCTTAGGTAAGGGATAGTTGTTTTTTAGGGAAACTTTGTTTAGGTTTTTGAAATCTATGCACAATCTGATTTCACCTATTTTCTTCCTGGTTAACACAATATTGGGAACCCATTTAGCGTACCTAAGGGGAACTATGATTTTAGAATCATACATTCTTTTGATTTCCTTCTCAACTAAAGGCATCAGAACCAGATTGATTCTGCAAAGTTTTTGTTGAAAGGGTTTCTGATCTTCTTTAGTTGGAATTTTGTGTTGTATGATTTTTGTATCATATGTTTTAAGATCTTCATAGCTCGAGGCAAAAACATCACTAAATTCCTTGAATAAAGCAATATATTTTGTTTTTCAACTATTGGGATTGATTTAGACAACTTTATGATTTTGGGGTCTTTTTAAGTACCTAAATTACAATCTTCAATTGTTGTTCCTGAGAGCTCAATATTAGAATTTTTAGCCACATCATTGAAATCAAATAATTCTTATAATGGAACTAGACCTCTAGGAAAAACATTATCTTTGAGCTAGAGTGTTTCAAATTCTTCTTTTTTCAGGGTCTATTTCAAGAAATTCTAGTTTATTTACAATTTTATCTATGGGTGTATTTACATCTAAACTATCTAATTACCTTTCTGGATTATAACGTTCAACAATTTGACTATCTATTTTAGATTCCAAATCAATACCGTGATCTTGAAATTTGTCTTTTGATTGCAGAAAACTTTCAATCTGTTTATCATTTCCAAACACCTGCTAATACCTCATGTTATCAAATATAGCTGGTTGGTGTTTTACCTCCAGTACATATTCTTGATTAGGATAAGGCATTTTACAAGAGTTGGCTGAAAAAGCCAGATTGTTTGGAATGATGTTTTGTTTTCTAGGACTTGCAGAAAGGTCATATTCAAGAAAACTTTCTAGGAAGTCAAGCACAACATTTCTGTATGCTCTCATCCTAGGATGTTTGACTAAATATTCTCCTTTAATTTGTTCGATAATTAATTCAACATCCCCTTGAATGGATATTATTTTAGCACTTAAATTTTTTAGCAACTGTAATCCTAAAATAAGGGCTTCATACTCTGTTATGTTATTAGTACATTGAAAATTAAGCCTGTATGAGTGACCCTCAACATGATTATTTCCTATATTAACCACCCAAATTCTTGCTACGACACCATTTTTGCTACAAGATCCATCAAAACTCATGTTCTAAAGAGGTTCAAGAAGAGTATTTAGTTCTATTATTTGTGATTGGGTTGGGTCTATTTTAGAAATTTTAGTTTCATCATTGATTACTTGAGTGTTGATATCCCCATCATTGTAAAGAATGAAAGGATCCAAATCCGAGTGAACATAATAAAGTGGATACTTTTGAGTTTTATCTTAACTACTCACCATAAATTTCATCAAGGTTTCCCTATATAGTCTTCCTCGCTACCCAAAGACTAGTATGGTAGCAAAGATCATATCCATTTTTAGTGTACCTTGTAATTTTTATCCCCATGAGAGTGACAACAACATGCCATACTTATGGGGAATATCTGCAACCACTATGTCCATTACTAGACTTTTAACAGGGATTTAAGCTAAAGTAACACATAGGTCTTTGATAAGACCTAGGCATCTAAATTTGCTGGAATCAAAGGAATAAAAGTCTTTATAAGGTCTAGTCATGTCAAGTCCTAATTTCTCCATAATAGCTTTAGGCATTAAATTGTGGGAGGCACTTGAATCTAACATAACATTATGGAGAATTTTTTTCATGAATTTTCAGGCTAACATAGAATGGAGGAACACCCCTTTACTGTGGTTTTCCCTCAAATTGCATTCCAAACAAGAGTTCAGGTTGGTCATCATTCAAATTTACAGAGTCAGTATTTTCCCCTATGTTTAAAGCTTTCATCACTTGGGGTCTGTACATGTTTTTACTCATTAACTCTGTGAGAGGAATTGGGATTTTCAATTTCGCTAGTTCATTTTCAATGTTGAACGACGTTTGAATCTTAATCAAGTTGGGAATTTTAAATTGATCTGTGATTTGTTCTGTCATATGATATTTATGTTGACTACTGGTTGGGATATCTGTTTGAGTAGTTTTAGAAACACTATCAACAACCTTATTGACAGGGATTTCTACCTTTCTCTTTCCAGAATTATCCATAATTTTCTTAGGAAGAATGTCTGTGGTTTTCCTAAGTTCAATTTCATATGACATTTAGTAGGATTATCTGAGTTTTTGGTGTTGAGAATGTCTGGATTCTTTTTTCTCCTAAGGTTATACTGCCTATGGACTTCCATTATGGCATTTTCAAACCCTTGTTTATATTCATCCGATTCTTCAGAATCTAGTTCAGTTTGGGCTAGGAGAAAAAGTTCATGCTCCTCTTCAGTGAGGAAAATTGTTTCTTCATCATTTATCCCCATCAAATTTATTTGATTATCATCCAAATCTTCAACAATATTCCCCTCATCATCTGTGTAATTTTCCTAAAAAGGAGGTTGAACCCGCTGGTCTAGACCCTTTTGTTCTCTTCTTTTAATTTGGGGAACATTCCTTCTAAGTTGATATTCCATGTATACATCGAAACCATATGGAAAATCAATTAGATCCAGGTCAGGGGAGGGCTTGATATCTTGTGGAATGGCATGGTAAATAGTATTAATCCATTCGCAATATTCTTCCACACTTTCATTTAGTTTGCTTTTGAGTATTTTATATTCATTTAGGAGTTGAAGTGGATTTTTCTTGATCTCCCATCTAGCTAACAAAGTTTGATAGAAAGCATTAAGGTTGGCTATACTTCCTGTAGGTAAACCCCTAAACCATTTTTTGACATCACCTCCTAAACTTTGGGCAAACAATCTCATTTTAACATCGGCTTCATCTACTTATTGAAGGTCAAACACATCATTCATCCTATCCACATGCTGCTGAGCAGTATAAGCACCAGTGTTATCAAATGTCACAATTTTAGATTGTTACCCTCCAAGCATAGTATTTAGCTGGCCTGGTAACACTAGAGGTGGATACCTACCTGCCATAACTATTCTGGAAGATTGACTTGAAGATGGACCTAATGTAGGTGTAGTTTTGATAACTATAAGGATAGTAGGAATAACAGTTTGAGAGATCACAGGTGAGGAAGTTGAAACTATGGAATTAGTGGGACTAGGAGGATGTATATGAACTCACTAGGAAGATTGGGAAGACAAGGAGGCTGCTGCAACTATCAAAGCATAAAATTCAACAGATTATTGAATAAAAGCTTCTTCAATAGCTTGGTCCAACACTAAAACTAGACGTTGTAATTTGTCAAATTGCTGTAAGGATTCAAGATCAGGATCTATTTCAAGAAGCTAGGTCTGGGGTATGTATGTTTGTAGTAGGGCTTTATCAATGACAATTTGATCTACAAAAGCCTCAGACTTTGATCTAAACAAACTATGCTGGAAAGGCAAATCAAACTCTATATCTTGAATAGTTTCAAATTTCTTTGTAAGAGAATTATACCTTGATAAATGAATATTCTCAGGAAGAAAATTGAATCTAGACAATGGACTATTACTACCTTGACTCTCTGTAAAAAATTTATTTCTCACCAATTTCTTAGGCATATCTACAAATTCAGCAGGGTTGGGGTCAGGGTGAGATCTAGTGAAAATCTTTTGGGAGACAGGTCTATTCAAAATCCTCACACAAGTAAAAATTAAATCAATGACACACTAGAATATTTACAAAATAACAACCTCAAATCATGTATTTCATAATGATATATGTCTTGATTTATAGAAATACTGATTAGATACCAGGGATTAATAATGTTTTATATTAAAAAGTATTTGTCCCCAGTATGGTCACCACTACGTTGTCATTCTATATTTTTGAGGTTGAGGGAGTAAACACATTGGACAACATCAAAACCACTTTGGAAGCTAGGATTTGGCCCTGCTAGCTTTAGAGAGGGATCTCTCTATTTAATTTAGCTTTTTTTTAGTGTAAGTTTTAGGCTAGTTATGATTGTACTTGTTTATTTTGTTTGAAAGGTTTGGTTGATTTGAGTGTTATAATTCCATTGGGCTATGGAGTCTATAAGCTAAACTGGTTTGCATCAATTTTTAGAGGAGTTATCACAGGATAAGCTAGGTTGCACTAAATGGATTTTTTTTTCTTCAGAAATTAAATGAATTGTGGAATAGCATAGTCTAAGGTTCAATAGAAACCAAGGAGAAATTAAGAATTCCTTGATCTAACTTCAGTAGAAAACATTGAAATTATCAATAGCCAAAATAGGGTGCTCTAAGTAATGAATCCTATTTATCATAGTTTCTGTTGATTAATTCAGATATTCAGAATGACAGAGAAAGAAAACATTGTTTAAAACAGATAAACATAAGAGACATGTCACCATTTAGTACAAAACATGAATATTGTGAAAGGTCCTTGTATTATTGATGCTCCAGTGCTTTGAAAATTAAAATATGTAGAAGTAAATTACATTCGAAATTCAACACTTGATACTTCAAACAGTGAAATATTTATAATAAAAATAAAAAAATTTCTTTACAAAATTGTTGTCAAACCGATAGTGTATTATTATCCTAACTACAAATTATATCATCTAATCCTGGCAAAAGAATAGGCCATGTAGGCTGTTGAAAAGAAAGGTAGCCCTATTTTGATGGTTTCAGCTGCTGAGGCAACCCGAAATAGTGTTGCGATGCTGAAATGACCATCATGCTGGGTGCTACGCTGGCAAGTTGTTTTATTGCTCCTGGATTATCCTTTAATCCAATAAATAAACCAATTCTTCCCATCTCTTTTCATCTAGCACTATCAATTTTATTACCTTGCGGTAAATTTCATCTACCTCTGTGTATTTGGCAAAAGTTGGTTTTACAGTAAAGATGAGGTTTACCTCATTCTGTACATGGAAATCATTTGACATAGTTTCCAAAAATTCCTCTGCTATCATACTGCCCTTAATTACACTGAAATTGATGCTGCTTTTGGCCACTTCTTTCCTCTTTAGGATATAGTCTTCATGAGTGATCAATTTGTCATTTATAACATAGATATTGGGCAGTCCCTTTTGGATTAAGGCTTCAATTCTATTTGTAAACTTGTTTACCTGCAACTATAAGGTTTCACACCTTTCTTCCAACTGATCAATGAGATTCCTCTTTGTCAATACTTTCTTGACTTCTAGAATGGTGGAAGTTCTATCACTGATTCCTACCTCCTCCAGCTCATGCTTCGAATTTGAGTTTAAGAACTTGATTATATAAGAGGCTTCTGTGGGAATCTCTCCCATATTTTCTCTTCCTTGCAGAATAGTTTTTGTAGCCTTCTCTATAAGCTCTTTTTGCTCAAATACTATCTGGGTAGACGGCCAAATATCATTCATAGAATCTAGTATATTCAACCAAATAGTTTCCTTGGCTTGGGCCAACGTCCGACCAATTGAAGTGTCTCTCTCTACTTTGTGCAACTTTTCCAATAGTCTCTAGGATTTATACATTTCAATAACTTGATCAGCTTCAACTTTGGCCTTTTGCACTTCCAAAGCTTTGATTTGGCCCTGCAAAGTCTCAATCTCCTTTGACTGCAGTGACATGCTCTGTAGTGTTTGTGTTACCTATTCAAAAATTGTTGTATGAGTGGAAGAAGTAGTTGTAGTGGTTGCTCCTGTTGATGGAAGTTGAGAAATAGGTATGGCATCCAGGGGGACAATGGCTATCTTCAGACTGTCTTCATTCTCCTTTATCAGTTTCTCCATCTCTGCCTCCATCTGTCTTATCTGTATATTTTGTTTTATGATAAATTTCATCATATCTGCTTTCTGTGCTTCACCTTCTTCAATATCCTTGGTCATTGGATCTTCTGTGGCTGGCAGCTTGAGCTGCTTTCTTAAGGCTACAATGTCCAGGTTCCTCTTTTTGATAATCTCCTCAGAAACAATGACATCTTTGGGATCACATCCTATTTTGATCACCAAGTCTTCCAAAGACTTAATCCTGTTATCCTTTGCCAAAGAGGAGACTTTTTCCATCTTCAACTGTGACTGGAAATTTGTAAATTAAACCTGCAATTTAGAAGGTGACATAACAGTGTTAGTTCAGGTAGAGGATATCATTTCACCAGTTTTATTGTGCATATCCATTTGATCAATGGGATGTATGTCCTTTGTGTTGAATTCGAAAGTAGTGCTCTTGTAGTCTGCTGCTGATTTTGGCTGTGGAACCCGGGCCTCAAGAAAAGCCATCTGCATTTTTCCATGCTCTGTATTAAATAATGACAACAACCTACTTTGTGAGCTAGAGGTATGCTTCCAAAATTGGTTATAAGTGATATTCTTTAGAATTTAATTTCCGAGCTTTATCTCCTTGTACTTGTCAAAAACTGTCTACTATTTTTTGTTTGGACATTCTGTGATTCTAGCTCAATTTCCTTGTGATCTTGTGAAGATGAAGGTTCAGAAGGAGATGTTGTGAATTTGGTAGTTACAGGTGGTGAATCTGTTATAATGATGGTTGCCTACTCTTTAATTTCTTTGTCCAATTCTACTCTAGAAGTTACTTTTGCTCTCTTCTTATATCTGATTATAAATTATTTACCTTCACTCCTAGTTGTCGATGATGATCCTTCTTCCCTCTTTCTTTTGCTTGATTTTTCCTGAGGAATAGGAGTTTTCAAACTAGAAGTAGAAACGAGTTGTTCTTCAGCTTCCTACAAGGTATTTTCTGTCCACTCCAGCTGATTGGCACACTGTTCTATGTCTGGCCTTGAACTATGAATGTAAGGAGTGTTTTTGTTCTCCACTTTGAGCCTTGAAATACCACCATTTAGCTAGAGGTAACCACTTGACCCATTGTGTTTATTTATCAGATGCAAAGAAACAAAGATATCCTTCCAAACATTTGTTCACTATCTTAGTTTTCCCATCAGATTGAAGATGATAAGATGAGCTATTAGCTAATTGAATACTAAGATAAGAAAATAATTTTGTCCAAAACTTTCTAGTGAAAATAAGATCCCCAACACTTACAATAATATTTGTGTTTCTATGTAGCTTTTGAATTATTTCCATAAATGCAGTAGCAAATGTACTTGCTATAAAAGGATGAGATAACGCACAAAAGTGTGCATACTTAGTAAATTTATCAATTACCACCATGATGACACTATTTCCTTCACACTTGGGTAAAACAATGATAAAATCTACTGAGACCTCATCCCAATGCTGACTTGGAATGGATAAAGGTTGTAACAGACCTGGGATCTTAATTGTCTCAACTTTATTTTCTTAGCAAACCAAACATTCTTCCACAAAATTTTGAATATCAGATTTAAGGCAATCCCAAAAAAAATCCTTCTTGACCCTGTGGTAAGTTTTTAAAAATCATAAGTGCCCTCCTAAGGGGGAGGTGTGCAGTTCCAAAAGAATATTTTGCTTAAGCTGGGAATCCTTACAATGATATAAGTGATCTTTGCACCATAATGAATCATCTTTCCAGCTAAATGTATGATATGTACTAGTATCTTAAAAAAACATTTGAATGAGTGTCTGCACCTCTTCATCATTCTTCCATTCATTCGTTTCTTCAGTTATCCAATAAAGTTGGATAATAGATACGGAACAAAGTAATGCTTCCACATCCTTATCCTTTCTTAAGAGTGCATTTGCAACAAAATTGTATTTCCTTTTTGTGTAGATGATTTCAAAGTCATAACCCAACATCTTTGTGGCCCATTTTTTTTGCTCTTCTTAAGATAATCTTTGTTGCAAAATTGTTTTAAGACTATCATGATCTATTTTTATCTTGAAGTTTCTTCCCATTAGGTAAGGTCTCCATTTCTTTAGTGCATGTAGTATTGCCAACATTTCCTTCTCATAAATAATTTTTTGTAAATAATTTCCTCTGATTGGACGACTTTCAAAAGCAATGGGTCTTCCTTCTTGCATTAAAACATCACCAATTCCATTTTCTGAGGCATCACATTCCACAATAAATGTTTTTGTGAGGTCTGACATAGCTAAGGCTGGTGCTTGGTGCATTTCCTGTTTAAGTTGTTCGAAATCCTTAGTCACTTCTAGAGTCCAATAAAAGGTATCTTTCTTCAGTAATGTTGTTAGAGGTGCTACTATTCTCCCATAATTATTAACAAACTTGTGATAATACCTTGTCAACCCGAGAAATATTCGTAGATATTTTAAGGTTGTGGAGATTTTCCATTCCCTAATGGCTTTAATTTTTTTATGGTCTACCTTAACACTCTAATGAGTGACAATATCACCCAAATATTCCACCTCTTGTACTCCAAAGAAACATTTGGAGGTATTTTTCTATAATTGTTTCTCCTTCAATAGTTTGAGCACCCTGTCAATATGTTGAACATGATCCTTCCAAGACTTGATGTAGATTAGTATATCATCAAAAAATACTAACACAAATTTTCTAAGGAAGGGCTTAAAAATAGAATTCATCAAACCTTGACATGTGGAAGGTGCATTAGTAAGGCCAAAAGGCATGACCAAAAATTCATAATGATCCTCGTGAACTCTGAATGTTGATTTCATAGTGTCTTCAGTCTTCATTCTAATTTGATGATATCTTGAACAAAAATCCAACTTGGTGAAGTAAATTTCTCCACATAATTCATCCAACAATTCAACAATGACAGGAATGAGAAATGTATCTTTAGTAGTGAGCTTGTTGCACTCCCTATAATCTGAACACATGCACCATGACCCATCCTTCTTGTGCACCAATACTACTAGAGAAAATAAAGAAATTTGACTAGGTTGAATTATACCAACCTCTAGCATTCTGCAACCATATGTGCAATTTCACTCTTTTGGGCATAGGGATATATGTAAGGTTCGATGTTTGGAGAAACACTTCCTAGAATAAAATTAATGGCATGATCATGATCACGAATAGGTGGGAGGCCTTTTGGGTCTCAAATACCTTGGAATGATTGTCCAGGACTTCTTGGAGATCTGGATAAATAGATGATTTTGATGTTTGAATCTCTAGTGAGCATAATTGTGCAATTACACCCTATTGTTATTTCTTTAGAATATTTTCCATGTCATTAGAGCTAATTATCTTTCCTAGTTTCCATTCGATACCCATTAATCAAACTTCGTTTCCTTCCCAAAAAATTTCAATAAAAGTCCTTGAAAATTAAAATCTATTGTCCCCAAATATTGTAACCATTAGACTCCTAGGACAACATTAGCACCACCCATTTGAATGGAAAGCATTGGATTATTCAATACATATTCCCATATTGTTAGCTTTATATTATGGCACTTTATAGTTCCTCCATTTGAAACCATCACTTGACATTCTAGTGCTAGATATAGAAACCAATTCAATTCCTTGTCTATCTTACAATGATTAAAATTATGGGTACGACCCTAATCAATCATCACTATTACCTTTTTCTTCTTGATATATCCTTCTATCTTTAAGAGTTTGAGGAGTGGTAATTCCTGCCAATGCATTACAAGATATGGTTAGATTCATTTCTTCTTTCTCTAGGGCTGGTTCCTAGTGTATATCCTCTTCTTTTGATATTTCTTGTTCCTTTTCTTCCTCCTCTTCACAATCTATGTAGAATAATTTATTCTCAACACGCTTATGAACTTTAGTGTATTTTCTATCACATCTACACAAAGCCCTTTCGATTTTTTTCCTCCAGTTGTTGTGGTATCAATCTCTTAGATTGTGGAAGGCTAGTAGTAGTAACACTTCCATCTTTATAGTTGTGACTGGTAGACTTCCTTGTTGCCATAATTTTGCTTTCAACTTTTCTTGCTACTTGGAATTCCTTCTCTAATGAATCAGGTTCCCAAAGGAGAACCTCATGTTGCATGTTTTCTTTCAAAGTCACTATGAAGACATCAATACTAAAATCCTCTAGAATATCAGTTACCCTAATATTCAATATTTGAAAGTCATCAATGTGCTCAACCATTGAAACCTTTTGTTTGAGATTTATCAATTGGCTAAAGAAGGTGTTTCTCTTTGTGTACTCATAATGTTCTATCATTTCCTCTGTAAAAATTGACCAAGTGATAAGTGATTTACAAGAAAAAAAAGTCATCGATACCTTACAAATTGATTGGATTCTAAATATAAAGATGCAATGCGTACCTTTTGTGTGTGTTGCACATCATGGAGATCAAAATATTTCTCCATCTGTAATATCCATGTTACTGGATCCTTGCCATAAAATTTCCTCATATCGATTTTTTGAATGTGGTGGTTCTTAAATCCAACATTGGAGAGTCTAAAATCATAATTCTTATTCCTTTTGTCCTCATCGTGATTTTCATGGATTACCTTATCACCATTGGGAAGTCTTTCTTTTAGAAAATTTGTCAAACCTTCTCTCAACCCTTTTGTTGGGTGTGTTTTATAATAGTTGGGTGGACCCAAGGATGAGGAGTGGACCCAAAGATGGTGGACGGACCTACCCATGGTTTTGGTCATGATGGTTTTCTGCCCATGGTATTTTATAGATTCGGTCAAGGTAACTACAGTTATGTTCTAATGAAGGGTTAATGGATTGGTGTTTATGAATGCTTTGGCATGTATATATCTATTGTAACATTGAAAGGAAAATAATGTAAAATCAATCTGGTAGTCCTAGTTATGGGATCTATGGCAAAATCTCTCTATATACTTTTTTCATGTTCTCACCATTGTTTATTTTTATGTTCTAAGAATTTGTTTGTAAGTAATTCCTTAACAGGGTTAAAACCTACACCTTTTATCTTGAGATTCATCATTTCTTCCATGTCTAATTTTAAACCATCATTCAAAACTCCCATGTCCATTTTTATACCATCTATCTTAACATTCATCATGGATTCCAATTCATTTTTTGTTACTTTTTGTGAGAAAGAAATTTGTTGCACTTGGTCCATTTTTTTCTTTTGAGGCATTTTGAAATCAAACAAATATATCTATGATTCACTATGCCCTTTGAGTCACTTCAAACTGTTTTTTCAAACAAAATTTATGCAAAATTTAAAAAAATACACACATTTTTCTTACTTTTTAGAAGCTTGATATTAAAACTATTTTACCTCTATAATTTCAAATCTCCAAGGTCTAACTTTCATCTTGTGGTATCCCTCTAAGTATTATTTTTGTTGTCTTAAGGGGGGCTTGGACCCAGGTTCAAATTTAGTTGTGCTAACCAACAAAACCCTACAATACCGACCCTTTCGGAAATAACCTGCGTAGCGCAGGCTGCAGTCTCACTCGAGGTAGTATTGGGGGTTGCTAGAACCAGGTTTCTACATCTAGAGGGAAATATGATGTCTTTATGAAAAACTCAGGGCTTTATCTCGACCTTCATGAACCCTAACCCTTAAAACTTGTAGTTTATAGTAAATGGTAGTAAATAGACTTATGTTGTTCACCGATTGCGCTAAACACACATAACATCATATAAATAAATAGATTTACATCTTCATGAACCTATTAAGTATTTTTCCTTATTACTTTCATTCAACGGATCATACATATAGTAAATTCAGAAATAAAATTGTAACACATAATTCCACAGATAGTTATCCAAAATAGGTCTTTATTATGCTTCAAATCTTCCATTACAACTTCTTCCAACCCTACGCAGACAACTGCAGGGGCCTGCGCACTCAGCTGTGAACTTACCAAGGTCACTGTGCACAGAGTTGTAGGAGCCTTCCCCTTCACCCAAGTACAAAATAGATATAATCAGACTTAAATCATGCACTATTCTTACTTTTATGTGATCTTATGACTCTTCATTGACTTCCTTTTATATTCTTCTTCATTACAATACCATGGTCCGCGAACCATGGGCGGGTCTCAAAACGAATTGACTCTAACAAACTAAGGGGATTTTACCTTCCTAAAGCCCCTTTGACTCCTATCAACCTGCGCTACTCACGCTTTGGTCCTCAAAATGCGGAGACTTTACAATATTTAACAAAACTTAACAAAATTTGACCTAGGGGACCCATTCTAAACTAGCTCCAAACACAACATCGTGAGTCGTCCTGAGTCACTCTGCTGATGTTGCCTCAACCTTTTCCTGCAGACCGTTGAATTCAATCTTCAATGCTTGAAGATATGTTGTTCCCTGTGTGGCATCCTGCTAAGCTTCTTCTACCAATTTCCTCGTCGTTGCACCTTTGACTGCAAGGTCCATGGTTCTCTTTGTCCGCTGAAGAGCTTTGAGCTTTCTCTGAATGGTTTGTGACATTGGCTTGCCTCGTTGGCCCATGGCTACGTCCGTGAGGACATAATAGCGGCCTTTCGACATAGCTCATCAATCTAGGTCTAGATGAATTTCCATTCTTGAAGTCTGGTGAACCTTTACACAGGTGCTAAGGTCGGTGCTATCACCCTGATCTCATCAAATTGCAGTTGCTTTTCGCGGATGTCTGCTTCGATCATTTTCCAGTCTGGATCCTCCTGCAGTGAGGTCCATATCTCCATTGTCTTCTCAAACAATTGCTTGTAGTCCTTGACTTCAACGGATAGAGTTGTCATATCTCCTTTAATAGCAGCATCGCACTACTCTCTGACTTCCAAAGGTGTGGTTAGTTGTAGCTCCAGTTGAAGCTCTAAAATCTTCAACTGCAACACAAACCATACCCTTCCAATTTCCTTCTTGGATTCCTTCACCGTAGTAGCTAACTTGTGAATTTTCTCTCCTGAGGCCACCTATGCTAGAATTTGGAGCTCAGGGAGCTCATTGCACACTTGGGTAAGGGTAGCCTCTAGCTGCTGATTTCGTTGCATCACATCATTTTGGGCCTACAAGATCTGTGCTTTCTCTACAAAAATATATTGATTGTTAGTTTTTACCTTGTAAATAATCAATAGCGCTCATTTCTTCCAGACACAGAGCTCATCTGAAAATCCTTGGTGTAGCTCATGCAAGGTCTAGATAGGTAATGCTACACGGTTGATACTTAAATTTTTCCAGTACTACACGCACTCCTGGTCTTCGATTGTCTCAAACTGGAGATATCCCTCTCGTAGTTGTACTGCTCGGAGCTTAGATGTGATTTATGTAACGATACTAAATTTTGGCACACTCACTTGATGCACACTCGCTTGTCCCACACTCACCTAGATCACTCCTATCTGGACCTGCAATTCCTTTGGGCCCTACTGTACTTTGTCAAATACCTGGTGGTACTAGTCCTTGATGTGTCTCCATATAGTTTTAGTGGTGGAGCGGACAATAAAAACCTATCTCATCAAGGTCCCCTTCCATGAGGACCAATGGTGTCGTACTCACAGACTTATCAGAATTCTGCTTCTTGTGAGATCCTGTGGAACTATGCTTTTTCCTTTTCTTGATCCTGAAGGGGGATTCTAGGTCCTCCAATCCAAGATAAGGTTCTGCGCCCCCTTCTTCTTCATCTGAAATTTCAATCTCAACATCAGTGCGCTCTGTCTCAGGTTCCTCGAGGTCAATGGTGACCTGCGATGTTACTACTTGTGCAACATTTTCTTTCTGTGCTTCCTTCTCTTTCATAGAATCATTTTCCTTTTGCACTTCCTTCTCTTTGATAGAAGCCTTTTGTGGTTCTTTGTCTTTCTAAGAAGCCTTTCGTGCTTCTTTCTCTTTGGCTTTCTAAGCCGTTGTTACAGCTGTTGTGTTCCCCGTATCTCCTTCTATGATCTTACTTGTTCCTACAGCATCGCCAGATGGGATGAGCCAACCCATCGGCCATTTGTTGATGGCCCCCATAATTTCATCCTCTACGACTAAATATGGCAACTTGTGCCATGTTCCGGTGGCATCCTTCTTCGTGCGTATTGACAGATTGTGAAAATCTGCTTTGAAATCTGCAATATTTTTATATTGTGCATGGAGGTTGGGTGACAACCATGGCCATTGGTTGATTATCATTTGTAACTTTGACTCAAACAATACCTAGAACATCTTGGTTTCAATAATTTCATAGCCTCAAATTCGACCCTCTGAGAAACAACTTCAAATTTCCTGCTCTAATGTGAATCCAAATTTAATACCATGTAGAAATTAGGTTGTAGATTTGCAACTGCTCATGAAGTTTTAATCAAAATCACAAAACACAAACCTACTCTATTGCTATGTGGACATTAATTCACGATTTAGAACAAAAATCTCAGACATGCAAGAAGAAATAACACACATGCAACAAGTATTTTTATCTGGGGAAAGCAATCTGCTAAAATCTCTAATGCCTTATTGCATTAATCAAATGAATAGAGATGTATTACAATTGCTTTGTTCAACTAAGCTCACCCTACAAGTGTAAAAACTTTCTCTCTTCTCAGTGTTACCACCAAAACATTGATCATCTAGCCGCATTTACTAGATGAATCGAAGTACACCATGGAAAGCCAATTTTACCATAGTAAAATTGCTTTCACTCTGAGAAATTACTTAATAAACCACCTTTATTAAGTCATTTATAATAAAATCCATCAAGAATAATTAAATAAATCACTATTTATTTAATTTTCTTCTAGGAATAATTAATTAAACCATTGTTCAATTATTATTCTTTGTCATATTTGACCCAATCATGAAAAATAAACAAATAAATCATTAATTATCTTAGTTTTCTCTAAGAATAATTAGTTAATCACTAATTAATTATTATTCTTGGTTAAACTTGACTAAATCCCTTAGGAATAATTAAATAAATCCTTATTTGTTTATTATTCCTTAACTAATTCCTTGAGATGATAAATAACTCATTTATATATTTACTATTTCTAAATTAAAGTTCAAATACTTTTTCCCTCCTAACCAAATATAATAAAATATTCCAAGTGGTTATTTCAAGAATGGGGTTGATAATATTTTATTATTTCTCATTATTTGAGGATAACTGAATATTTTGTTATAAATAGAAGGGATTTCCATTCATTATTCACTTTTGATTATTTTCAGTGTTGCACTCACTGTTGTAACTCTGATTATTTTCATTGTTGAACACCATATTTTTTGTTGGGTTTACACATTATAGAGGAGAGAGACTCTACACAAACTGAAGAAGTTTGAGGATATCCAAGAACCCATCCCATAGAGGGGCACTAGTAACATTTATTTGTTCGCTTCATAGGTGTTATAATAAAACTATTCTTTGTATATCTAGTTTCTATTGGATGATTGGTGTTTTTACTGTTTCTTTTTGCTTTTTAACTATGATTGTGGCATAGATAAGAATTTTGGCAAGTTTTGTTTCTATCAGTTGCTGTAAATCTACAATGTTTAGCATCCATTTATACTCTTGATATTGTTTGTCATCCAAAATCTTAAGTGGGTTCCTTTAGTACATCTTCGAGAAGAAAACACTACAACAAAATTGGCGACTCCACTGGGAATTTTTTGATTGTTTCCAATCACAAAATTGACGATTCCACTGGGGATTTTATGATTGTTTCCAATCACAAAATTGGCGACTCCACTGGGTTTATACTTCAAATCTCGAAACTTGGGTGACCTTCAGTATTCATCTTAGGGTTTTCTTTTTCTCTCAAGTCTCTTAATGTTTCCTAGCTTTTTAACCCTAGATCTATTAAATTTCTGACTTTCGCAAGCTTTTTGGTCTTTTCCGCAGGTCACGCAAACCAACTGCAACAATTTTTTCCGAGATTTTCTGACCAAGATCCATGAAGTATAAATCACATGTTTTAGCCCAAAAGGTGTGATATGGAGGCTAGAGCACACTTCTCAACCCAAAAAGTGTGATCCCACCTGAAAACTAGGTCAGTACCTGTGATTTTTGGGTTTTCAGGTTTTTCTCAGAGCTGTTTCTAGGTTTTGCGGAGAGTTGTCTGACCTCTGTCTCATCTCGCTTAGGCCTTTATCTACTCTGATTTACTCATTGAAGTGGAATTTAGCGCCCCTAGGGCTTCTAGTACGCTTTCGCCTTTATAGGAGGAGTTTAGCTGAGTGAGTAGTCTGAGTTTTTGCAACGCTTTCAACGATATTTTCGAGATATGTACCCTTCCGTTTTAGATCTATAAATATAGGATGTCACCATCCATAGTTTCACATTACAACTTGTTTGGTCATTGGCCTTAGGGTCCCATCGGTTTCCCTAGGTGTTTCACCCATCTCCCTATCTTTTTGCAGCGATCTTCCTCTTTGGTTTTTCCTGTTGTTGCACCACTGTTCAATGGCTTAGTGTCACTTGATCCCAGTCACACCGATATTTAGATATCTTGACAGTTTTAGTGTATTTTCTGTCAATTTACCCACCAACCAGCACAGTGTTTGAAAATCCAGTTTGGGTGGGGTTTAGTTAATTATTTTGCTGTTCATTTTTTGTTGTTAATTTTAGTTTATTTTCTGCAAAAATTTTTCTTTTTTACAAACACGATCTGGGCTTAATCAATAAATACACTCGCACACACAAGCACACCTTAAGCGAAGGGTGATTGGTTTACACTACCAAGCCAAGAGTTAAGATTATAAATTTATCTCCCCTCATCGAGACAAAGGCATAGTGTTGATATCCCTTTACCATTTCTATGTCATGTGTGCCTTACCACCATTGCGCCACCAAGGCATTTGTCGCGGAGACTATTAGGGCTCCACCCCCAATTTTTTCTTGGGCATATCACCTGTCCATGTTGGGTTCGAGTTCATAGCCCTTCGAGTAACCATACCAACTCTTCTCCTGGTTCTTCTGATTCCTCATCTGATTTCGAGCCTCTTTCATTGCATATTGTCACCATGTCTGGACCCACAAATGGTGCAGGAACCCAACCTGGTGTTATCTCCAGTTCTATCCTGGTTTTCACATCAAGAGAAAAAGTCTCAAGAACTGTTTCGACATCCCCCATGCTCCCTTTTATGGCTGGGTTAAGTCTATCCGATTTTAGCCAATTGAGAAATGACCCTGTACACCACGATGTTGGTTGGCCTTCTATGTTGCCTAAGCTTCCTCAAACATCCTAAAGTTTGAGAGCAATTCTGGAGAAGACCCTACTAATCATGTTCGCTCCTTCCACATGTGGTGTTCGTCCAAATCCATTACGGATGACTCTATTTGTCTTTGGCTCTTCTAGTAGAAGCTCACTATAGACGCTGTAAAATGGTATGTAAACCAACCCGTCGCATCTCATTCCATTTTTGTGATGCTTGCTAAAGCGTTCCATTCATATTTTCAGTTACCTCTCAGGTATGACACTGGTATGGAGCTATTGACGTCATTCTGTTAGTCCTAAGCCACTCGCCTTTCTGACCATGTACGAGAGTGGCATCAAAGGAGGAGCACATGTCGTGCCCCATGCTTTGAAGACTGTGTATACCAAGATTGATTTATTAGGAGCCTTTGAACACCCATTTGAAAATATATCACATCCCATTTTCCTTAGACCAAGGAAGAATCTCTCCAAACTGCTCTAAGATATGACCTGATTTATGTGCAATCTAGTCCCAATGCACCAGGGGCATCTCACGCCGTTGACAGTATTGTTGGAACCCTCTCACACCCTTCACCATATACTTAGCAAAGTTATGGCTATCTGCAGGGGGGAACCAATTCCTCTAACACTTATGCCCCTCCAGCTAGCAACATGTTTTTATGGCCCCAAGCTCTCTACCAAATTGTTTCTCCTCCTTCTACACAACCGAGCACTCCATCCCCTCAAGCATTAGTGTTGCATCCTCCCATGCATCCTCTGCCCCAGCAGCCACCCCCCCCGGGGGTCAAGTTTTTGCATAGTAGAGTGTGACCAATCCCAAAAATTTGAAGAAAAAGAATAAGGGGAAGGGTAACAAGGGTAATTAGGGTAATCAAGGTAATCAACCTAGTGAACCCCAGGGGAACCAGCATAACACTAACAACTAGCAACAACGTAGCCAACCCAAGCAGTAAAGGCTATTCGTACGAAGAAGCCTTGTGCATGTTGGGGTGTACATAGTCATTATACACATGTGTGTCTTCTCTTACCCGAGATGCACAAAATGTGGGAAGCTCAAGCAACTTCTAGAGGTCAACAATTGCCTCAAAATCTTGTGACATCTCAATTGGCAGTGCTCACAAATCCTTTCCCTCAACAAGGATTTGTTACTACTCAACCTCAGCCAGGTCAAGCAGCCCACCCCCCAACCTTTTGGTCCTGGTGACTATCAGATACTTATGATGAATTCTAATGAGGTTAATCCCTTTGACAGCAACCTGCAAACTCGGTCGCGTCAATATGAAAAGCCATCGAATTCGCCCACCACTTAGTCCAAAACCAAAGAATCCATCGAGCCTCTTATGACACCAAATGGTCTATTACAGATACCTCAACCAAAATTTGAGGCCATTCCCAAGATCCCAAAAGGACCATTACACTGTAATGCGGCTTCTAACTGATCTTCCCATACATATAATATAGTATACGACTTAGCACAAGCACCTACCGCCATGTCGACGCTGGAAGTACTCTAGTCGTGCCCATCTCAAAGGAAATCTCTACTAACTACTTTCGACACAGTAGATCCTTCCACGCCTTGAGGACCTCCTCCATTTGTGGGTGACTCTCCTATGTTCCCACTAGGAACTATTCATCTAGGTTTTAACCATCCAGGAGATGTTCCCCCAGTATGGTACATTGATCCCCTAGCGAACACTCCACCCGGTAAGCTTAGACCATATCATGATTTGACCCTGGTTCAATCGGTCCCTACGAATGGTCAATGCTCCAATTCCACCGCAGCCTCAACAGGAACCCATTCATGTTGTGAAAGCATCCAGATAAGGGGGAAAAGCTAAGAGGATAAGGACAAGGCTCCACAAGCTTCTCCAGCCCCCAAAGCCCCAAAACCATCACATCCATGTGCTTTGTGTGAAGTTGTTGAGTATGCCACCAATAATTGTCTTGAACTTCCTCATCTCAAACCTTTGGTTCATGAAGTGTTTCCTGAGTCTAATATCCTTTTGGTCCACATTACCTTACCAGGACCAACCAAGAAACTCAAAACATTACACGCAAATCACCCTTTTTCCTTGTGTGATCATCATGGTCACTACTCCCATTTTTTCCCTCGTCTCGATGAATTTTGTATTGCCTTGAAGTGCTTTGCGAGTACAAGGCCACTCGTAGTGGAACACCTACTCCTCTACCCATGGATTTTGGTGCCCCTAGTCAACCAAAACAGTGGGACTCTGGTCCCACCATCGGGATCCCTCCCCCTGATGTTGAGATGATGGACACCATAGGCCATAACCTTTACTTATCGTCATCCTTGAGTTCTTCGTAGGCAAACCTTTATGAGGTTTTTGCATGCGCTTCTATCGAACCTCTTTCGACAGAATCCCAGGTCTCAATATCCATAGATCCTACATCTACTAGCTCATCATCTACCATTCCAGATGATGCGTATGTAAATGTTGTTTCTCAGATTGATGCAGCAAGTACTGTCCCTGCATCATGTAGTCAGTGTTCCTTCCGTTTGCGCATCCTCCATTCCAATGAGGACATCATGGAAGTTATGTCTACCCCTAATTACCCTTGCACTTAGGCAAGGGGGCATATTTTTTGGAGGATTCTGAAGGCCATTTCCTTCTTAATCCTCCCAGTGTACTCTACCTCACGAAATTTTGATCATAACATATTGCTTTTATTTGTGTGTCTTTATTTCCATCATGAAGTTAGGTAGGTTGCATCATCTCATGCATTTTATTTTGCACCTTTTAGATGGACCCATCATAAACACCATATATCAGTCGTGCCGACGGTGCGAGTCGCTTATCCAGGAATCTAGCCTCAGCATCCTGGGCCATTTTTACCCCCTTGCATATGTTAGTCCTTTCAAATAGCATGTGCATTGGATCTGCCACCAATAGCCAGGCTGAATATGATGCAGTGATAGGTTTGTTAGTCTATACCCTTGCTCATCACATCCTTCATCTTCATGTTTGTTTAGATTCCTTGCTACCTGTCATGCAATTGAATGGTGTGTATCATGTGCATAACCAAGTACTATTTACAAAATATTTACGAGATAAGTTGTTGGTACATGAATTTGAAACCATTACGTCCAGTCATGTTCCTAGAGCCCAAAATAACTATGTAGATACCATTGCAAATAACATTATAGATTGGTGTTTATCACATGTTTACCACAGAAGAAAACCATAAAACATAACACATGGTGAACCATTATTGCCATATCAAAATGCATAATCATATTATGTATCATATAAGTGTTTGGAGCCCATAGCTCTAGATACATCCGGTACGCCCATAGCATACTGGGAGGCACATAGGCCCCTACATATCCTTATCATCCTTTGTAGGATCTCATGCCAAGTTGGGCCGAAATGCTTGAATCCCTTTTTTGAGCACTTGGAACACAACGGCATTCCATAAACTCCTCCTGCTAGGGGGCTTCATTCCTACCTTTTCATACCACATCAGTCCCCTCTTTCACATATGTTTGCGGGTAGTATCCCATGCTTGTGGGCATGATGGTTTTCCCCTAGCCATATTCCCAATTAAGTCTCGGCCTAGATCCCACCGAATGTAGGTATGGTGGATTATCCTCCCATTCCTTGGAAAGTTTGTCCTATTGGCCTCTCCCGTGAGCCATATGCACATCACATATCTTATATGTTTGATACCATATCTTCAAATATTCTACTCTATGTCCACATAGTCCCCATGTTTGACTTAGTAGGTGAGGATTATTCTAGACCTCCTCTAGTAGTTCATTCTCGTTTTCCTCTTGAACCCTTAATCCTTCACCAGTAACCATCATTCCAAGAAGCATTAAGGCCATATTTAGACAAGTAATGCCACTTGCCTGAAAGCCATAGATCCCAATTCCGACAACTTATTTCTACGCTACGATCTCCATAAGATTTAGGGCCTCTTCCTCCTCTCCAAATTCACCACATCTCACTTAGCAAATGAATTCAAATTGGAGGGAAAACGTCCTTTCATAAAAAAATCCACAATTTTTCAGTCACCCATTGTGACCAAACTATAGCTTAGCTTGATGAACCATTACCATCATTGGAAAAATATCATTGAGTACTATAACAGGTATTCCTAAATTTTTAATGATTTGACACTTCACCACGAAGCCATTTTTCCAAGAAGGGTGACTTCATCGCCTCTCAAAATTGAATTTCTTCATATGCAACACTTATAATTTGGGGACCACCTTCCCTTGGCACTTGTTGTCTCACGTGTCGATTTTAGTCATGAGTAACCATCATTTACTCATGCTTTCATGGTCCCCACTGGGCCTATTCTATGTGGCAGCATCATCGAGTCACCCTTTTTCAGAGCATTCGTGAAGAGTCACCCTTGCATCCAGGGAGTCTGTTTCATGTCCCATTATATCACGTCACATTATTCCATCCATATTTGCATACCATTCATCCTGTGTGGCCTATTTTTGCCTCCAGTCATACTGTTCCCACCCCCTCCGGAGTTGATTAAGTCGCTACAAGGTCAGCCATGCACTTTATGCTCTGACAAGGGAAGTCGTCTATTTTTCCCATTGTACCACTTTTCCCATTATCCCTGGTGTCAGTCTGTCAGTCACATTACTATTTTCCCTCATGCCTTAGTTGAGGATCCTCATTGCCTCACCTATCGCGAGCCCTATTCTGTCGACATCAACGCATTTATTCCAAAAGAATGGCCTAGAGGGTGGTGTATCTTGGTTCCAACTTCCATTTTTTTTAGTGTCTCTTATTGAGCAGAGGGTGTCATTATTTCCATTTGGCTTGGTTGTTTCATGTTGGTGATTCCTACACTTAATGGTCGAGTTATGTAGCAGATTGTAACACTCACTAAAGGCCTTTGACCTAGACTTAGTCAAATTTTGCCTCATCTTGAGCTCCTATTTCCTTGCATTGTTCCTTGAGGAATTAACCTCTATTATTTAGTAAATTCCTCTAATTTAATTACGCAATTCCTTAGGTTGATCATCTGACTGCATGCCACACTTGTATACTCAAGACTAGTCTATAACTAATGTTACACATCCTTGGAATCTCCACCTCAACAAGGTAACTCGAATTCTCTGCGTGCACTAGACATTTTGGACTAATTGATCAACTAACTATATGATCACTGAGTTTTATTGAAGTCCCATTGCTTAGATGACCTTCCACTAGTTCCTCCAAAAGTTGGAACTAATTTAACTAAAAACAACCTGAGATAATTGACCTTGATGCTACAAATTATCAATCACACATGCATAATTGAACTCTAACTCCACAAACTAGAATTTACTGAGTAAACTAGTTGACACAAACCATGTCACACAAGTTAACATCATCCAAGTTGTTTGTTTATGTGGAAATTAAAATTTTCTCAATTTAATCAAGGCAAAATCATATTGAGAATTTATTGCTGCATTTTTCAACATGTTAGTGAGGGTGAGTCGACATGGGGATTTGAGAAGGTGTGGATAGGGAAGACTCTGTGTGATCCTCAAAGTGGCCTTGGTCATGGGGTCAGTGTATTGTGGTTATGACGGAATATTGGTTTGTGTGGGTGTGTATTGGTGGGTAATTCCTCATTTGTTGCTGGGGTCTCTTATGTGTTCTTGTTTAGTCATTATTGGGGGCCACTAACCATGACCTGTCAGCGAGGCCATCCCCATAGTGGAAGGGGGGCACATGGCCCTATCAGGCATAAAAAAAAACTATCTGAGCTCAAATTCAGAGGAGTTGGAAAGTGGGGAATGGATGGGTAAGGTGGCTCATGACCGTGGTCACTCACCATGCTTAGTAGAGGCACCGACTATGCTGGAATCGATTGCAAAACATCTTCAAGGAGTTCAAGCCAACCTGAACATCCTCAGAGAGCACCATTACAAAGATAAAAATGAATTGGTGGTATACATGAATTATATTCAGTTCAACCTCAATGAAACTCTAGAACAACTAGATAACATTCGCTAGAACCAATGATACATCAATGACCATCTATGTGACTTGGAGGCTCGAGTGGAACATGTTAGTGTCGGTATCTTCATCCCTCCATCAGTGATCAAATTCTATTATTGCATTGCATGTTAGGTGTCTCATCCGATCAGATGCATTCCATTAGGGTCATGGATCATCTGATGGTAGTGGCATATTATACATTTTCCCTCATGTTCTTTACCCGCTGACCCATTTTCATACATCTAGATCATCTGCAGTCATCTTTTGTCTTTAAATATGCAAAAGTCATTTTTAGGGTTTTAGGTCTCATTAGGTCTAGAGTTTCATCAATAAGGTCTTGAAAATGCTCAATAATGGTTAGCAGGTGCATGAGGAGGTCAAATAAAGTCTCAACAACAATAATTTCAAAAATCACATGCTCAGTGATTGATTTTTCCTCAAGTCACTGTTTTGAGGAAAAACAAAGTTTCTTATGTTTCATGTACTAAATTTCATGTAATTTCATTTTCTCTATATGTAATAATTTTAGAGGCAGCCCTGGTCACCTTGCCAAACCTCTACAAATCCAATTCCTGCAAAAGAAATAAAATGTCAAAGCATTTAGTCCATCAAAGGCAAAAATTAAAGCAAACTGCCCAAAACAGAGTTTCAAAAAGCAAGTGAAAATCAAACATTAGGAAAGTGGGTTTTCTTGAGTAAAAAATTAATGCCATTGCTATAATGAAACTTTGGAACAACTAGATAACATTTGCTAGAACCAATGATACATCAATGACCATCTATGTGACTTGGAGGCTCGAGTGGAACATGTTAGTGTCAGTATCTTCATCCCTCCATCAGTGATCAAACTCTCTTGTTGCATTGCATGTTAGGTGTGTCATCCGATCAGCTGCATTCCATTAGGGTCATGGATCATCTGATGGTAGTGGCATATTATACATTTTCCCTCATGTTCTTTACTTGCTGGCCAATTTTCATACATCTAGATCATCTGTAGTCATCTTTTGTCTTTAAATTTGCAAAAGTCATTTTTAGGGTTTTAGGTCTCATTAGGTCTAGGGTTTCGTCAATAAGGTCTTGAAAATGCTGAATAATGGTCAGCAAGCACATGAGGAGGTAAAATAAAGTCTCAACAACAATAATTTCAAAAATCACATGCTCAGTGATTGATTTTTCCTCAAAACAGGGGTCTCATTAGGTCTAGGGTTTCGTCAATAAGGTCTTGAAAATGCTCAATAATGGTCAGCAAGCGCATGAGGAGGTAAAATAAAGTCTCAACAACAATAATTTCAAAAATCACATGCTCAATGATTGATTTTTCCTCAAAGCACTGTTTTGAGGATAAACAGAGTTTTTTATGTTTCATGTACTAAATTTCATGTAATTCCATTTTCTATATATGTAATAGTTTCAGAGGAAGCCCTGGTCACCTTGCCAAACCTCTGCAACTCCAATTCCTACAAAATCAACAGAATGTCAAAGCATTTAGTCCATCAAAGGCAAAAATTAAAGCAAACTACCCAAAACAGAGTCTAAAAAAGCAAGTGAAAATCAAAGATTAGGACAATGGGTTTTCTTGAGTCAAAAATTAAAGCAATTGCTATAATGAAACTCTGGAACAGCTAGATAACATTCGCTAGAACGAATGATACATCAATGACCATCTATGTGACTTGGAGGCTCGAGTGGAACATGTTAGTGTCGGTATCTTCATCCCTTCATCAATGATCAAATTTTCTTGTTGCATTCCATGTTAGGTGTCTGATCTGATCAGCTGCATTCCATTAGGATCATGGATCATCTGATGGTAGTGGCATATTATAAATTTTCCCTCATGTTTTTTACCTGCTGACCCATTTTCATACATCTAGATCATCTGCAGTCATCTTTTGTCTTTAAATCAGCAAAAGTCATTTTTAGGGTTTTAGGTCTCATTAGGTCTAGGGTTTCGTCAATAAGGTCTTGAAAATGCTCAATAATGGTTAGCAGGCGCATGGGGAGGTCAAATAAAGTATCAACAACAATAATTTCAAAAATCACATGCTTAGTGATTGATTTTTCCTCAGAACCCCGTTTTGAGGAAAAACAAAGTTTTTTATGTTTCATGTACTAAATTTCATGTAATTTCATTTTCTCTATATGTAATAATTTCAAAGGCAGCCCTAGTCACCTTGCCAAACCTTTGCAGCTCCAATTCCTGCAAAAGAAACAAAATATCAAAGCATTTAGTCCATCAAAGGCAAAAAGTAAAGCAAATTGCCCAAACCAGAGTTTCAAAAAGCAAGTGAAAATCAAACATTAGGAAAGTGGGTTTTCTTGAGTCAAAAATTAAAGCCATTGCTATATAAAGTGTATTCATATCAAAGAGGTTCATTTACATGCCAAAAGTGAAGGAGAGCACTTGCATTTGTGTTTTTGAAGTGAAAGTAGCGATTTTGCTGTCAAAGGGTGAGAAATTCCAAGCGCAGCGCACCTGGGTTAAGGCGCGGCGCACACAGAGCGCAGTCCACGTTGAAATTTTGTATTGGTGCGACGCACTGAGCCAACGCAGTGCACCTTTGAGGTGGCGTAGCACACCAATCAACAACGCTCGAAATGCATCCAAACGCCTCCTCCAAACTTCCAAATTTCCAATTCCTCATTGCACATGTAAGTTGACATTCCCATATGGCCAATCCATGAGCTTGCTTCAGTATTTATAGTGATTTAATAGGGACATATTGAAAACCTAGTTCCTTGCATGGTTTGTTAAAAAACAAACTGCCTAGGGTTTACAAATCACTGTTTTTGCTGCTAAATCTCACCCCTACCATTTTCACTCCCTTAGTACATTTCATTCACCTATTTTCTCCCTCCCTTTTCATTCATACTTACCTATTCCCAATTTCCCATATCCCTAAAACTACTAACCCTAATCCCTAATATCATTACCCCAATCCTTAATTGATATCCCTAAACCCTAAATATCATTCCCAAACCTTTCCATTTTCCCTTACCCTACAAACAACATCCCCAATCCCTCATACACAGCCCCTCCACAATCCTTATCATCAAACCCTTTCTTTTAGCAAGAAATACCCATTGACACTATAAAATATCTTCATACTCATCTAGTAAACTCAAGCATTGGCAAACATGGAGTTAGATTCTTCTTATGACAGAAATGAGGAAACAGTCAGTGACTCTTCCAGAGAAATTCATGCACCAAGGAGACCTCACAAGAGTGGAAAACATAACCAGGAGGAACCTACTTCACTTGCCGAGCTGTTGGCTTGTCTTCTTGCTGTCACATGCTTCCAACATCAATTTTGTTACCAATTTTGCGAGATGGTGGAAAGATTCCAATACCATCATGAGCTTTCCAGGCTGTTTGTACTCCATCTTCACAATGGCCAAGTCAATTTGGCAGGTGTGACATTCAACTTGACACCTGAGACTATAGCTCAAGCAACCGGTATTTCAAATGTAACTGAGTAGTGGAATAAGGGGTAGCTGGTAGACAGGGAACATTATGAGACTTATATCAAGGCTGGTTTTTAGAGGTAGATTAGTAGAGTTTTCCCTTTCACGTACCTTCAGGACACATATGCTCCATTAATGAAGCTCATAATTAAATATTTCAGCTGTGAGGGTAGATTTTCTCGCCTGTATGCTTACCACATCAGATTGTTGATGCACTTCAAGAGGGTGAGAATGATGAACCTCCCCTATTTTATTTTCCAGAATATTGAGAATATGACCACACTGGTTCAAAGGAAGCCTCCTCATCAGCAGTATAACAACATCTATCACTTTGCACTAATCAAAATTGTGGTTTTGCATCAACTCAATTTACTGAATGTTTCATGGGAAGATTTCATTTCACATGAGGTCTTCACAGGTTCACAAGTTCCCCCATCAGTTTTTCATGAGGCAGGAGATCCTTCACATCGGAAAGAAGTGCATGAGTCTCAAATCACCAGTGTGCCAGTGTTTGTCATTTACCAAAAGGGCACAAGGAGATTGTTTGCAGCAACAAAACAAGTACTATCTCCACCTGGGGTGGAAGGGGTCAAATTTCCTTCAACAAAAAAGCAGGTAGAGGACAAGGGTAAGCAGCCATTGCATGATGATGGACCTTCAGAAGGTCAAGAGAGAGATTTCATTCTCATTCAGGATGATGACACTTATTTGGGCTCCCAAAGCTCAAAGCTAAAGGAGATCATTCAGGAGCAGCAAGATGACATTCATGATTTGTCTCTCAACCTGGAAAGAGCCAAGTGGATAATCAAATATATGGAGCAACGGAACAAATAGTTAGAGGATTAAAAAAAAATCATGGAGCTCCAGAATATAAGAGAAAATCAACAAGATGCCAAGAGGAGGAAAGTCAAGTTGACACCACTTGAACAAGAAATTGAAGCTGATTGTGAATCTTGGCTTGAGAGGGAAAATATGAACTTGGAAAAGATGCTAGAGAAGGCCAACAGAGAGAAAAAGAAGCTGAGGCACATGGCCTACCACTACTTGGTGAGAAACAAGGAAAGCAAGAATTAGGATTTTGAAGGCCAAGTTGAAGAAAGCATTGAAGAAGAGAAAAGAGAAAGATAGACTCCAGATCTTGGCTGAGGCTTCCTTAGCCCAACACAATGATTACTGAAGGACACTCACCCAAAATTTCAAGAAATTTGGGAAATGTTTTGCAAATTTTGAATTTTTGGCCTAAAAAACAGGTTTTTCTGCTTGGTGCACTGCACCACCTGGCACGTGTTTTTGCTAGGGACCTCCTTTTGAGGAAAACTCAACATTTTTGGATTCCTCATGGAAAAATATGAATTCCCTCACATGGCCAAGAAATTTTGACAAGTTTTGAGCTTCCAAAAGGGTCAAAAACACCTTAAAAATGACCTTTCTGTCCCTTTTTGGCCACACAGGAAGCAGTGTTGAGAGAACTGATTTTTTGGAGGGGAAAATGGAGACCAAATTTAGAAATTCCACTTGTTCTGGATAGTATATAGGTAGAAATTTCCAACAAGCCCACTTGGAGAAAATGTGGTGCAAGGGAAGACCTCCAAAATCAGCTCCAAAGTAGCGCGGTGCATAGGGACAGGAGAGCGGCACACAAGATGAAATTTTGTCATTTTGGCCAAAAAACTCTATTTTTTTGCCTAGTTTCTTCTCAGTTTGACTTTTCTCTTCCTAATAGTCAAAATCATGATGTAATTTGATGTGAATTGATGGATTTTGTTGTAAATATGCTAAATTTTCACTCATAGAGGTAGATTCATCATGAAAAGGTAGTTTGCAACTCAATGAATCAGTTTCCTAGTTTTTAGAGGCAAGTTGTTCCACTGCCTACTTTTTAGTTCTCAATTTAGATATTGTTGAAATAGCTCCTAAAATTATGAAATCAACCCCTAAAGGCTAGTATGAGTTATTTTGTTGCATATATCTAGTAGTTTTTCAGTCATTGGCAAAGGTTGGATTCTTGTGAAAGCTTTTGAGTAGCATTGTACATTCATCTCTGCGGTTTGGCAAAGGAATAGACCAGGGTTTGTAGCACTTTGTGGGATTCTTGTGGAAACTTGATTTGGTATTGTTTTTCCTTCTGTAATTACAAGTTTACATGTGTTTATGTATGCCATAATCTCTCCCTATTCATGTTAACTAAATGAAACAAGGATAAATGTAGAATTCATTGATATTGTGTTATATACCTAAGGGGGGTAATATGGGGTACCGAGGGAGGTACCCAAGGTAATAATGTAATAATGGGATGGGCCATAGTAATAAATAAGGTGGTTAACCCATGTCATGTAAGGGACCACAAGTAGTTAATAATAATGTAAGGGGCCCATGGTATTAGTTGATGGTATGAGGAAACCATGGTAATGATGCATGGTATTGTATGTATGAGGCCTATATAGAGGCTAGAGACTCCACATGGAGAGATATGAAGAGAAATAGTTTTGTATGAACAAGCATATGGCTTGTGGAGTGTTCTCCTTCCTTAAGGAGTGAATGTATGGTGTTGCCCTACCTTAAGGGTTTGATCAATAAAGAAGCATTTCTATCTTGTTATTCTTGGGTTATTTGTATTATCATAATATTTTTGGGTTAGATCTACAACAAGTGGTATCATAGCTACAACAAGTGGTATCAGAGCTACAACAAGTGGTATCAGAGCACTTTCTTGGGCACAAAAGTGGAGAATTTTTTTACTTTTTGCAGGGTTTCAAGGGCGGCGAGTTTGGAGATCAGATCTGTATGTTTTGATTCAAGATCTGCTGATTACAGATCTGTATTCTTTGTGAAAAATAGCCGATTTCAAAAAAAAAATCGGTCAAGTCAGAGTCCGGATGAAGGAGATATCGCTGATTTAAAAATCAGTAGGGTTGTAGATAATTTTTCAGGGCAGCGAGTTTGCGGCGCCAATCTAGATGTCCTGGTGAAAGATCTATAAAATGTAATTGTAGATCTGGATTCTTTGTGAAAAAAAACTTAATTTCAAAAAAAGAATCAGTTGAATCGGAGTCCGGATGAGGGAGTTATCGCTGATTTAAAATCAGCTCTTTTTTTTAGAAATTTTTGGTGACGGCGGGAGAGTAGTAGCATAGATCTGAAATTCCAATGTCTGGATCAGGATTTCTATCACATGGGTAGATGCAGAATGATTGTTCCATTTCCAAAAACAAACTATAATAGAGATTCTGAGCAATATTGACGAAACTGTGACAATTTCAAATTTTTGCCAAGTTTTTTTTTCAAAACCCTCTTCATGGCTCGTAGCGTTTTTACAGGAAAAGATAATGGTCTTACTATTGAAGAATGCATAAAAAAATCGAAATCATTATGGAAAAACAATTGGAAATATTTGGCATTGGGTCATTTTCAAGATGAGGCAGCCACATGGTGGGGATTACTTAACCAAAATAAGTGTCTCGACCTGCCCGATGAAGAATTTGAGAAATTTCTTTTAGACAGATGGTCTCATGCCAGAAA